>JBAKBP010023264.1:0-37258 GCA_037953745.1 Lithodes maja
CCCCCCCCACCACACCACTCCCCCCCCCCCCCCCACACACACCACCACACACCCCCCCCCCCCCCCCCCCCACCCCACACACACACCACACCACTCTACCCCCCCCACCACACCACTCCCCCCCCCCCCACCCCACACCACTCTACCCCCCCCCCCCCCCACCCCACTCCCCCCCCCACCCCCCACACACACCACACCACTCTACCCCCCAACCCCCCACCACACCACCCCCCCCCCCACCCCACACACACACCACACCACTCTACCCCCCCCCACCACACCACTCCCCCCCCACCCCACACACACACCACACCACTCTACCCCCCCCACCACACCACTCCCCCCCACCCCACACACACACCACACCACTCTAACCCCCCCCCCACCACACCACTCCCCCCCACCCCACACACACACCACTCCACTCTACCCCCCCCCAGCACACCACTCCCCCCCACCCCACACACACACCACACCACTCTACCCCCCCCCCCCCCCACCACCACCACACCACTCCCCCCCCCACCCCACACACACACCACACCACTCTACCCCCCCCCACCACACCACTCCCCCACCCACCCCACACACACACCACACCACTCTACCCCCCCACCACACCACTCCCCCCCGCCACCCCACACACACACACACCACACCACTCTACCCCCCCCCCCACCCCACACACACACCACACCACTCTACCCCCCCACCACACCACTCTACCCCCCCACCCCACACCACACTACCCCCCCCTCCACCACACCACTCCCCCCCACCCCACACACACACCACACCACTCTACCCCCCCCCCCCACACCACTCCCCCCCCCACCCCACCACTCTACCCCCCCCACCACACCACTCTACCCCCCCCCCCACCACACCACTCTACCCCCCCCACCACACCACTCTACCCCCCCTCACCACACCACTCTACCCCCCCCCCCCCACCACACCACTCTACCCCCCCTCACCACACCACTCTACCCCCCCCCCCCAACCACACCACTCTACCCCCCCCCACCACTCCCCCCCCACCCCACACACACACCACACCACTCTACCCCCCCCCCACCACACCACTCTACCCCCCCCCCCTCCATATTACCATTTTATATTTTTACTTTTTTTCCACACCACCCAAGAGGTAAAAGTTTCGGCGCATTTTTTTTTAAGAGATTTCCCCTCTGTACCATCTGTACCATCTGTTTTGTCTGACTATGCAAGTGGTGGGGCGATTTGGAGCGGCTTCCATTGTGGATGGTGTCAAAGTCAGGAATGAAATGAAGTGAGAGTATAAATTTCGTGCGCACCGCGCCATCACGTGAAATTTGTGATGAGTTTTTTTGGCCGACGTCTGACAACGTTGCGGTAGCCATGTTGCCAAGCTGTATACAATGTCCATTGAATTTACTAATAAGCAAATTAATTATAAAAACAATAAAGCTTTTTTGTACCTGTAGAAATAGCCTGAGCATTTCAAACCGACTTAAGGTACTTAATACCGAAAATAATATATTTTCGTTGTTAGGGGTTATACATGTGGCACCAATGTAAAGGGTGTAACCGCGGGTAGGACCGCCTGTTAAGATCTGTTTGACTATAAATGCGCCAATCCCTCGCTTTCGCTTTACAATTCAGCTAATCTCTTCCCTACTCCCGGCTTCTCTCTCTCTCTCTCTCTCTCTCTCTCTCTCTCTCTCTCTATGTTCTTTATTGCTAGTACTGTACCACTATAAACTATATTAGCACTATCTTCACTGTTTTCATTATAATTGTTACGATTAATATTATCATCTGTATTATTATTATTAATGTTATTATTATTATTATTATTATTATTATTATTATTATTATTTGTATTATTATTTTGTACTAGTAGAGTTGTTACCCTGTACGCATGTTTGTATGTCTGTTTTTGCTAGTTCCTACTGATGTATTTGACCCATATATAGGCTCCGCCTCCCCTCCCCCCATGCTTCTGCCCCCTCCCTGTCCTGCCTCCTTCCTCCCTCCCAACCCCCACGTCCCACTCCTCCCCCGCCACCTGTCTGGACGGATATTTAAGGCCTCCTATGTACCAGCATTTGTTAGTGACCTGATGAAGCTATCTACGAAACGTTGTCAATAAAGTGCTCTTCCTCAGATGGTGTTTTTTATCCATTCTGTCTACTTTTCAAGTACCACTCAACATTCATAATATTTCTAGATATCTTATTCCCCATGTGACGGCGGTGATGGTTGACTGTGGTATAACAGGTCCAGGCCTGGTACAGGCCACTTAATATGCAGCCCCGGTGCATGGTGCTGCGGCCTCCAATTGTATTGTGATCGGAATTTAGTCCAACAAGCTGGTTGTCGGTCGGAGGAGGTTCCCGTCAATAAGGCTCCCTTGTGTGTCGGGCCGTTGCCAGAGGGCATTCTTTATTGTGGTCGGACGACCATCGCCCCACAGTCTTTATCAGTCAGTGTCGTCCGGTGATCGTATATATGTATACCCGACAGTGTGGGGTTGCTTGGCTGGGGCTATCGAGACAGCTGAGTGAAGGGCCCTTTAGTGAGCATGATGGGGATGTAGGTAGAGGTCTCCAGGAAGCCGTAGGTGGCCAACTTTAGAGCCGCCACCGCCTCGGAGTCATTAGAGTAAAATAATATCCGTCAAGGTGCGGAAGCTTCGAATCGTGGGGTCGTCTCCCTCCCTTATCATTCCCAACATCAGTCCGCCATAATCCGGAATCGCAAGTCGGATCAGATCATCATAATACTAAATTGTAAGCCATTACCATGTTGTGATCAGACTGATACATCGGTGAAGAACTAATATTGTAACCTACATTAGAAACAAACACATTAGTTATAAGATTTAAATTAAAATTCATAACACATTTGGCACGTGTGCATTACATGAATACATACTGTATATGAACAGTAAGACTAAGTTACTGATTATTGTCACGCCTCATCCTCAAGAAAATAACCCTTGGCACAGTACACATTCACACACATGCCACCAGATGTTTTCCTTAAACAAATACTATTTCCCCCCCCCCCAAAAAATAAATAAATAAATAAATAAATAAATAAATATATGAATATACTGTATATAAAATATAACAAAAACAAATATAATAAACAAATATTCATATTATTAAATACTATTTAATCAATGGCCTAACGGTGCTGGTTGTCAGCTGTTGGAGTCTTGTGAGTTTCGTGGCATAGGTGACTCATTACAAAATTCTTAGTAACTTGGAGTAAGTTAATGTTCTAGTGATCAACTTCCTCACAGGCATTATATTTAATATGCCAGTGATCCTTTTTGTGTTTTTTTTTGCTAACTATAAGACAAACTCATATCAAGAGACTGCAAAAATATAATTATCTAAGAGTAACTAGATAAGATGACATCTCTTACCTGACATTACTAGCGATCAACTGTGGGAGAGTGGTCATTTGTGTAGGGTTAGGTGGTCGTATAAAGATGCACACTCCTTTAAAAAATGAAGACTGAAGTATTACACTAACCTGCGAACTCGTGCAGTATTGTACTAAATTGGAAACATCAAATATATAATAAGCAACCTCATGATACTGGCTGTCAGCTGTGGCAAGGTGGACGTGTAGGCTGTGGTGATGACCAGACAGGTGAGGAGCCACAGACCCATCAGACTCCTCGGTTGTGGCAGGTGACGATCAGTCTGGCTCACCAGGGCTCGAACCAGGGGCAGGACGATATGGCCCGTCTGTCTTCGTCTGCTTGACTGTGCAGAGAAGTAGTCTACAAATTAAAATTGATAAAAAACGAAAAATGTACAGTAAAGATTTCCTAGCAGTTACGTTGCATTTGCCGATTGTTTTGGAATAATATGATATTGGATAACATCTTAACTCAATATAGTTAGTAATATAGCATTAAATAATATTGTACATCTTTCTAAGGGATTAGCCAAATAATGACATAGACACGTTAGAATATCCAAATCAGTAAAAGGAACCTAACAGTTTATTTTCAATCTAGTTGCTCATAGCATCTAAAAAAAGCCCCAAAATATTTTTTACGATAATTCTACCTATTATCTTGTCTAAACTGTGAAGACAAGAGCTATATATAACAAATAAGAAATAATCACCTTGAAAAGAATGATGTAAAATATAGAATTAAGCACTCATAATATAATGTGGGTCCCAGTGATTATAGAAAAGGCTTATCTGCATGTAGAGCGAAGTATTGAAGAAGTTGAGTGGAGGATGTAGTAGATTATTGCAGATCACTAATTATATTCCATGTTGGCAGATTGACTCCGATACAGCAAGTGAGATCCCCTTTGTTTACATACGGGACCTCAGCTACGAATCTTATCTAAGGGCTTACATCTTTCATATATAGCTTATATTTAAGGTACACTCATGCATTCGCATATACCTTGATCAATACCAGTAAATTAAATTGGATACTATAATATATGAATGTAATATTTAAACTTCATATTATTAACGAAAGAAATTATATTATTCCTATCAAAGAAAATGTATTGGAAAATAAATTAAGGTAGACTTAATTACTGTCAAGTTATGACACACTGCCACCACAAATGTGGAATATTCAAATCTTATCCCGGCCGATGAAGGGCCTAATACTAAAATTAAAGGCACTGAAATATCAGTCTTAATCCAGGCTACAAGCAATATTAATATTTACAATTACTTAAATTTAATTCTTAATCCAGGCTAGGAGAGATCAATATTTATGATCTCTTAATCTTAATCCAGGCTAGGGTACATATATAAA
Organism: Lithodes maja; assembly: GCA_037953745.1. Lineage (NCBI taxonomy): Eukaryota > Metazoa > Arthropoda > Malacostraca > Decapoda > Lithodidae > Lithodes > Lithodes maja. The sequence goes on from JBAKBP010023264.1 coordinate 4,793, forward strand.
CAATTTATAAGTTACAGTTGGCCAGAAGCTATTTTATTCCGCCATAAAGAAGCAGCGCCTAACGCGGCTTGACGGGAGGGACGTAACTCAATATCGCTCACCTCCCGATCAACGCCTAACATGTTAAGAGGGAGATCTTGAGTCGACGGTTTATGGGAAGGGGCCACGCACTGACTTACTGCCTGTTCTGAGGGGTACAACCTAAAAATGGGGCGAGTGGTGACACCTGTACTCGTCTTACGATGCGCTACTCGACTTATTCCATCCATGCCCGCCTCGAGGCCAGTTATTTTCCCTAGTTTCCACATTAGTCGAGGACCGTCGTCATGTATTAGAACAACATCCCCTAGCTTCGGCCATGATTTACCTTCAGTCCTCAAGTGACACCGATGCGTCTCTCTCAATGCCAAGAGGTAGTCAGACTGCCAACGTTTCCAGATATCATTTGACAATTTATTCATATAGTGATATCTAGCAGTCATAACATTATTCCTTCGGAATGACGGATCTGTCAATTCCTCATCGGCTATCGCTTCTTTTGGGAATTATTTTAATCGTCTGCCTCTTAGCATGTGAGATGGTGTAATAGCATTCACATCGTTTAGTTCACCCGAGACATAACCAAAAGGTCGGTCATTTACATAGGCTTCAATTTCACATAGAATAGTTTGCAGCTCTTCTAATGTTACTGATGCTCTACCGAGAACCATTTTTAATTCGGCTTTCACTATCCCGATTGCCCTTTCCCAAGCGGCATCGAACCAAGGAACTCTGGCGGGCATAAAACGCCACTCACAATGGTGTTCTAGCATAAAGTTCTGAATTACCGGATCTTTAGATATATCGGCCAGCTGTTTGGCTGCACTAACAAATGTTGTCGCGTTATCGCTTAGAATTATTTGAGGAAAGCCCTGCCTACTAACAAACCGACGGAATGCGTGCATAAAGCTTTCGCAAGACATGTTAGTTACTACTTCTAGGTGAATCGCCATGGTGATGGCACAAGTGAATAATACAATGTAAGCCTTAATAGCGGGATTATCCTTTACTAATAATGCTCCAGAATAATCTATACTGGTCAATGAGAAGGGATCTTGAGGCTGTACTCTAATACTAGGCAAGGGAGGTGCATTCCTTGGTGAGTAGGATTTACCCTGAAGTCTCTTACATACTATACACTTTCGTAGTACCATTTTTACGGTCTGTCTCATGTGTGGGATCCACCATTTTTGGCGCAAATAAGCTACCACATGACCCACACCATAATGAGAACATACTATATGACTTTTAACTATAACCAATCGATTAATTGTATAGTTAGATGGTAGGAGGATAGGATATTTACTGTCATCGCTGATAGTGGCCAACTGAATTCTACCCCTACATTTGATCACACCACTGTCCACGAATAGTCCTAGTTATTTCATGATATTAGTACCCGGTAAATTATGGTCAGTATTGGTCAAGATGTTCCATTCACTCATATAGGATTCCCTTTGCACTGTCATAATCATTAATTTCTCAGCGGCTCTCGCATTTCACTAACTAGCAAGGAAGGCATGTCAGTTAAGAGCTCTCCATTTACCTTTCGCCACAAATTACATACATAACCGTTAACCCATGCAAGGACCCGTACTGCCTTATCATAGCTACTATATCTGTCCCAAGCAATTGTGATGCCATTAATATCCTGAGTGACTACTGCTGCGGCCATTGATTCTACGGGAAAGTCTACCTGAACTGGTACGGCCGTTGTTCGGTCCTCTGGCCACTATGTTGTGGAAGTTAGCCACGCAAGCCCTTGCCACCATAACGGAGAATCAGACAACCGTTTGGCGGTAATGCCAATAGTCATCAGGTCGCTCGGGTTATCCTTAGTGCAGACATATCTAATATTAGCATTGGGAAGTAGTCCATGGATCTCGTTCACTCTATTACTGACATACACAGGCAACACTTTCTGACTGTGCAACCATGCAATCGCAATCTGACTATCGGACCACAAATATACATTATTGAATTCATGATGGTCCTTGAGTGCCTCAGTAATAAATTGAACAAGACGTGCGGCTATCAAAACAGCAGTTAACTCTAATTTAGGTACTGTCACAGTCTTGATGGGTGCTACTCGAGCCTTGGCAGCGACTAAAGCACTTTGGTCTCCATCAGACAGGTACACTACAGCACCATACGCGGAGTTACTCACGTCACTAAACGCGTGTAATTCCACCCGTTTACTCGAGATGATTTGACGTGGGAAACTTATACTCTGACAATTGTCCAAATCTGCCACCAGCGCTTGCCAGGTCGATTGTAAATCCCACCCAATCTTGGTACGCCATAGAATTTGGAGGAATAACCGCGACCTGATGCTAACTGGTAATAAGATGCCAAGAGGATCAAACAACTGTGCAGCTAGGCTAAGACATTTTCGCTTGGTAGGTAAAGCCTCACATGTGTAATCCCGACGCCGAAAGGAAAGTCTATCTGTACCCGGTTGCCATTGCATGCCTAAATACTTGTGACACGACTGATCGGCAGCTATCTCATCATACGGGTCCAAAGTGGACTTCAACTGCGGACTATTGGTCACCCACTCCCTCAAGTATAAGTGGGCTGACGAGAATGTACGCTGGTATTGCTAATAATCAGAGATAAGACTGTCCTTTGTGTCCGCGGTACCTTGTATGTTATCGATGTACAAGCCATTTGTTATTCGGCTGACGAGATTCACATCATTGAATTTCGATAAGTGTTTTAAGATGGTGGCATTCAATAGAAATGGTGAACAGGTAGCACCGAACAATACAACCTTGAAACGAAAAACATCACATGGTGAATCTACGTTAAAGGGGTCTCTATTCCACAGAAAGTGTGTACTGTCTCTATCGCGTTTGTCCAACTGGAGCATGAGGAACGCCTTCTCGATATCGCTTATAAACCCGTACAGCCTGCATCTGAACCTCAACATCACCTTCGCCAAATCTGGAACCAAAGAGGGACCCGTAAACAGGCAATCATTGAGGCTTAAGGCTGAAGGTGATAATTTGGCCGAACAGTCAAACACGAGGCGTATGGGAGTAGTTTTGCTGTCGCGTTCAACCCTGTGGTGGGCAAGATAATGTGTAGGCGAATCGGTGATAAGTTCCTCATCAGTGGACTCTATGAACCCGCGATTTAGCTGATCTTTAATAACATTACAGTACTGCTGACAATACGCTGGATTCGCGATAAATTTCTCCTGTCGGCCCCGTAATCTTCCTATCGCCAGACCGTAATTGTTCGGCAAGTCGCCACTGTTTGTGCGCCACGGCAAACGGACACAATCCTGGTTTTCCTCGGGTAAATAGGTTACAGCTTCATCATACAATTTAAGTGTATCCCTAGCCTCTGCATCTATATCTCCTGACTTGATACCTAAATTGTCCATATCCCACAATTTATTCAAATCTTGACTACATGGTTCATTGTCTGTCTGTAGATACTCACTAATTGAACTGACCGCAATTTTTAACACTGTCACGACTTCAATATTGGTATTGGCTACATGATCCTTGTATGACCCACTAATCGCATACCCAAACTTGCCCACCAACAACACTAGATTGCCCTCCCGTTTATATCCTGGTAGCACTAAGTCATAGTAATAATCGGCACCGATCAACATGTCTAGCTTAACATTACTGCCTATGAATGAATCGGCTAGCCTATACCCTGAATCCTGCAATTTGCCTACTACACCTTTGATGCCTGTTGATACCTTGTATTCTGGTAAGGAGTCTACTACTACCGCCATTAACCCTTGTCTAGTGGGGGTTTGGGGCTATTTTGGGCATATTCAGGCCCTCCTGAATGATCAATCAAGTATCTGCATGAAAAAAATTTATTCAGCAAAAAACTAGGCGCTAAAAGCTTCAAAATGAGACCAGAACGAGCTATGTAGCACTCGTCGTTCTCACGCAGTGGTACCACTAACATAGGAGTTTAGCGTATGGCGGCATATTTTTTCCCGCTACGCTCACTACTGGCAACACTGCCGGCCTCTCGAGAACAGAGGGAGCGTGAGTCAGTGGTCGGCGGTAAGCCCTGGGTGTCAGACGTGTGGCCTGCTGCGCTCCCGGCCATTTGCACTCTATTTTAACCCTTTAAAAGCCTTAATAATGCTCCTAACTTGCTGCAAATTGGAGCCCGACTTAAGGCGGGCCCCGCCAGTTAAGGGTTAATGATGAATTCCTATCTCTATCCTTGTACTGCAGGGTGACTACCTCATACACCTGTTCGTGCTGGGCTCCTGTAAACCCTTGCAGCTTCAATGTCTCTCTTCCCGATGCAACATACTGTACTGACGGTAGAGAGAACCGCAGAACAAAAGTGCGTTGGGAACATTGATCTAGCAAAGCACGATAATTGTAATAACCTTCATTGTTAATAACTGGCATCATAATTGTGGGCAAAACTGCTGTCTCTCTCTCTCTGACGCTACAGACAACGTCGTGGAGGTTGGAGCAGGATCAGGTGTCGCAACTGTAGTTCGATTTGCTACCTATCCAGCAGATTGGGGACATAATGCGCGGAAATGCCTGCCATTGCATACTCGGCAGGGACTTAATTTAGTATTTGTGCAACCGTGCCCCCCATGCTCCCTGGAGAGGCATCCCTGACACAACTTCAGATTTTAGCTCTATTTATTCTAGCCTCACTACTTTGATATTTTGGACACTTGTACCACGCATGTTTCCGACTACTACATAAATAGCAAGCGAATTTCCTGGGCTCGGTTTGCATTTTAACTCTACTGGTACTTTTATTAACAGTGGAAAATGTAGAAGCTGTGGCATTATACTGTACTGGTTCACTGGTGACTCCCTCCATATTGAACACCTCTGTCTCGTAATTCTCTATAAAAAGACTGCAATTCGAGTGGGGTAGATTTCATGGCTCTTTTTACGTTTTCACGAAGTGGTGTTGGTAACTTATTCATTAGGATGACGGTACATATCTCGTCGACGCTGACATCTAACATATTGAGGGATCGAATGGTACTCTCGAAAGCAGCATAGAACTTCTTGAGCGCACCTACCTCATAAACTGGAGCAGACAACTCACACAAGTTCGTAATGTGTGCGGATTTGATTCGGTCTTTTTGTCCGTATGTCTTCTCAAGTAGGGTGTAGCTACTGGCGATAAGGCTAAATCCCCCCAACAACTACTGTGCTTCCCCCTCCAGCTGTCTACGCAAATTTGTGAAACGCTGAATGTCCGACAACTCTTTGTGATCATGCACGGTACAGCGGAAGAGGTCCCAGAATTCTGTCCACTTTGCCGGGTCTCTACTAAATTTGGGAAGATGAAGTGTAGGTAGCTTAACCCCTGCTACCTTTGCTGTGGCACTACTGTTGGTCAGAGTAGGAGATTTTTTGTATATTGCTTCGAGTTTAGCCACAATCGCTTCCATGGTCTCAGAGTATTCGTCATCGTCACCACCTATAGTCACAACGTCAACGGTCTCGTCATATAGGTCATAAAGATGGTCATTGACTGACTCCAGTTCATTGAGGTGCTTGCGAATCAGGGTAACTTTGCCCTTCGACTCGGACGCATCTGTCCGATTAATTAAGTCGTCCAAGTCCCTAGTTAGCCTAGTCAAACAGCCCCTCGCTATCTCTCTCTTTTTTTAAAGTTCTGATAGGGTGGCAGGCATGTTGAAATAATTCTAAGCTAGGCTAGGCCAAGCGCACCGAAAGTCAAGTCAAAGTTATCACCAACAATCCCATTAGGCTAAATCCCCCCAACAACTTCTGAGCTTCCCCCTCCAGCTTGTGTATTCTTTATAGTAGAAACCCTAGCTCCTGGCACTGCAAATTGTTACGACCGGGCACTCGGGTACAGTAGGGCTCTTACACAGGACTCGAGTATGGCTCGCTGCCACAACGGAAACACACGATCCCAACCCCAGAGTACTGCCAGCCGAACAAAAAACGCCACTACCCTCCAGAGTTCTATCTGCTATAACGGGGTATACAAGAACTCGGTACTAGCGTTTCACACAACAGACTAATAACAAGACGGGAGTTATCTAGTCTGGTCAACAATCAAACAAAGAAGAAAGTACTACAACACTAAAGAATAGTGTTGGCCGAAGCCGAAGTAATCCACCCTTGAACTAAGAACTTAAGAAGTCCTCCACCCTCTACTTCGGATCGGCACTATTACGTTACGTTAAACAATAGTCCTCGAGCATCAAGCAAGGAATCTTCTGATAAGTTAGATGCTTCTCGAATACTCATAAGAAGTAAGTATCGGATTTTGAACAGCAATTTAATGAATAACTCACTGGTAATTAAAGGCTTTAAATTGACATAAGAAGAATTATAAGAATAAGCAATAGGATATGGCAAACATTAAGAAGAAGTACTCCGACAATGCACTGGCAATAGCCTACTAAGATTGTGCTCGTGGGCCACTAATCTCTGAAGTAGCTAAGCGTGCCACACATGAAATCAATAATGCTTAAACAATAATATACATAAGGAGAAGCTTCAATACTATACTGTATCTGCTGGTCGAGCAAAGTCTAGCTGGGATATCTAAGGTTAAGAGACAATGGCTGAGCAAGCGGCTCGTAGCCTAGCGAGGTCCTTAAGACTGTGCGGCCAAATTACGGTAATTGACGGGATGCTCTCTTGAGAGATCCAGATCACTAGTATCTGGTTCTCTCCTGGCGATCCTCTCAAAGTCAAGCAAATGAGATAGCACAGTGTTGGGTGGCACAGGCAAAAGCCCTCACTCGCAACACAGTGCTAAACTCCCACGGTACACAGTCAGAAAGACCACCTAGGCGTTCCACGTCTCCGTTGCAATTGTACTGGTTCAACCGCAACCTAGTACTCATAGGAAATCACAACTCAGAAACCCTATCCCAGTCTAGCATTGCCTAAACCAGCAGAAAACAGGAACATGAATAATCGCACACAGGGAAATGCATATACGAGTGCAACAAACATCAATCAATCCTATTCTAGTTAACCCTTCCAAAAATAGGCTATCTAACAGGCACTTATCTCGTGAGAACTCAAGCGATAATACTTTGGCTGACTAAATCTGCACCAAAGGGGTCATGGAGGTTAAACAGGGACGAGAAGAGAAGAAGATAGGCTGTTCAGAGAGTAGAGAAAGTTCACATCAGTCGGAAGAATATGGATAGTTGCAAGGGATATGAGAAGTCGCTTTGCCTGATGAGTTCTGAGGAAAATGCGGCGGGACCTCCCTTTTTATACTCGGCCCTTTAGTGAGCATAACGCAAACTACTTAAGGACCGCCCACTGGCAATCATGACGTCATATTCTCTCTCAATCTGGGATCGACAAAGAACTTCCCACGCGCTGAAAGGGAGGAAGGGAGGAGGGAGGAGGGAATTAGGCCTACCGGCCCGCGTGGCGCACTCACTGATCCCCGTTACGTAATATCTCTCTCTCTCTCCTCTCATCATTACATATAAGTCCCACACACAATACTTATAACTAATGATATAAAATAGAACTCGTTGACTCAGAAGAAAACAAAATACATAATGATAATACTTATAGTACAACGGTTCACATAAACTGAGTTAGGAAACTCTACACAGACTACAGCCAAAGTTCCTGCCCTGACGATCCTAGCGAGGGTGGGGCCTGACTGGGCGTTCTGTACAGCATGCTCATACTCGACATGCGTCACACCTCCCCCAAGATTTTACTTGCTCAACCCTGAGCTAAAATCTGATATACAGAACCCCATCAAACCCCTCACACCCAGCGACCGCATGGCACTAAAACAACGCTGAGTTTATCACTAAAACACATCTTATAAAAAAAAAATTCACATTTCATAACTCCTCCCAACAATAGTAAAAGACATAATATCATGCTCCCAGAGCGAGCTTACAGCAGCTCAGCCGTTTGATAGTTCGTGGACTACTCAAACACTATAGGCTATGACAAACTTATACAATTATCTATATCAAAAAGAAAGAGTTTTTATATGATTTTTATATTTTAATATGTTTTTTTCCGGCTGCACTATAAGGGCAGCCTATTTTCTTCTATACCAAACGCTCAACAATCCTGCTTTACGACCCAATACGCTGGGCTACAACCGCGAGCCAACAAGCACCAAGCGCAAAATACTACTCAAACCAAAGCAGGAGGCTACCCGTGTGTCAATCTACCCAGGATCATATACCCCTGAACGACCACATGCAACCTCGTTGTCACAACCGGCAATATGGCTTATGTCCAGGTTATATACCAATAACCTTAGTGACCACCTGGTCAGCCTCATATTCCGATTGTGAAACTGGTCCAAGATCTCGAGAGGGCAATGATCTGGGTAAACTACACCGACCGGACCATAGGCTGGAACATAGATCTCGAAATGCCCCAGCGCATCATTGTCCTTCTCACTTTCATTCATCAGGCTCTGACACGTTGCTGGTGCATTCTTAAGTCCGCAGGGCATAACATCACACCGGCAAGTACTCCCGTCCACCACAAAACCACATACCTCTTTAGCGCGCTCGGACAAAGGTACCTGCCAGCAACCTTTTACTAAACCAACTCTAGACAAAAACCGAGCACTACCAACCTTATCAACACCATCATCAACCCGAGGAAGAGGATATGGGTTAGTTGGAGTCAAACCGTTTAGCCTACGGAAATCAATACAGAAGCGTACCTTGCCATCTGGTTTAGGCTGCAGTGTTACGGGGGAAGTCCATTTAACGGTACCTTTCTCTATCAACCCTCTACCGAGCATATACTCCAACTCATCCCTCAGAGCGGGTAGTTTTATGGGGGGCACACGGTATGGGATTGACTTAAAGGGTAGATGGTGCCCCACGTCAACATCATGCATAGCCTGAGTAGTGAGGCCTGGATGTTCAGCGAATATAGTGGGGTATAAACCGAGCAACTGACGGATAGCTTCAAATTGCGGCTCAGGCAAATGGGCTATAGCCTCGTCAGCCCTTAGGCTCGAGTTCCCCGCCCACTGATCCGCTGAAACATGGTGATCCCAGCTATCCTCCTCTGAAGCTTGACTGTCCCCCTCTCCTTCTCCACCACGGCCGCAACAAGCCAACACAGGGACAGTGAGAGGCTCAGAGGGGCGCCTCACATACTCTTTTATCAGGTTCACGTGACAGAACTGATTCTTCTTCCTCCTGTCTGGAGTGGCAACAAGGTAATCTAGGTCCGAAATTTTCTCCACAATTTTATAGGGTCCAGTATACTTCGCCGACAAGGGGTTACCCACCAAAGGCAACAAAATCAACACCTCCTGTCCCACAATGAACTCCCGGAGCTTCACTTTGCGATCATACCTGTCCTTCATTAAAGCTTGTGACCCTGTTAAATTCCGACCTGCCATCTCCAGACTCTTAAGCATGCGCTCACGGCTTTCAAACACATACTTCAACAAGGAACAAGGCGGCACAGTTCCTTCCCAAATTTCCCGCAGCATATTAAGGGGGCCCCTGACTCGGTGTCCAAAAATCAGCTCGTTTGGACTAAATCCCAGGCTCTCACCAGGCACTTCCCGAGCAGCAAACAGTACATACGGCAATCCAAGATCCCAATCTCTTCCGTTATCAGCACAATAACACCTGAGCATGCTTTTAAGGGTGGCATGCCACCGCTCAAGCACCCCTTGGCTCTCAGGGTGATACGCTGACGATACCACCGCCCGTATTCCATGCTGTTGCATTGTTTGCTTAAAGAGATTGGAGGTGAAATTGGACCCCTGATCAGACTGAATCTCCTCCGGGTACCCGTACCTTGAAAAGTACCACAACAAGTTACTGACTACCGTCTTAGCCATGCCGTTTTTCATGGGGTATGCATCGGGGTATCTAGTGGCAACATCCATGATGGTTAACAAAAATTTATTACCAGCCTTTGTGGGAGGGAGGGGACCAACCATGTCAACAACAATCTTACTAAAAGGTGGCCCAATTACAGGAATAGGGTGCAACGGAGCTTTAGGAATAACTTGGTTTGGTTTCCCGACCCGTTGACAAATATCACATGAGTTTATCCAGGACTGCACATGAGACTTCATCCCCGGCCACCAAAACAACTTCCCCAAAGCCGCCACCGTTTTTCTTACCCCCAAATGTCCTGCCAGCGGTGTGTCATGCGCCAAACTCAGTAGGCTATCCCTGCACTCCCGCGGCACCATCAACTGGTCCACTACCCCGGACCCCATCTTCCAGCTACGGTTAGGGTCTTGAAAACGCCGATACAGGATGCCATCTAAATAAAAAAAATCTCCCGGCTGTGCATCACCGTCCTCGTCGAGCTCCACAGCTCCATTAGCACACGTTTGGAGCTCAGGGTCCTCCAGCTGCAACCGACGTATATCTGAGGGTGCCAAGCGATCTAACTGCTCCCGGAGCAATGCATGACCCTCCCCGATACTGAGCTGCTCCCTCTGTCTCTCTCGATGTTCATAACGTTGCTGTCGTGGAGACTCGTCATGCCCAGCCTCGTCACTCTCGATGACAGGCCCAGGGGCTACTCCAGAACTAAGTAATGGTGCTAATACTGAATCACCCAGGAGAGCCGCCGAGTCAAAACTCTTAAAACCAACTCCAGCTTTAGCCTCCTCCTGTTGATCGTTCCTCTGCTGGTCTGAAGACGGAGGACTAGGCTGTGACACTTTAGCTGCCCGAGCTCGGGTGACAGCACACGCCATGGGTTGTGCCTGGCACCGCTCGACCCACTCTCGCTCTTCCCTACTCACGTCGGCCGGCCTCTCGGCAACGACTAAGGGTAGAACCTCAGAAGCGGGCATTGCAAAGTCGTTGCCGAGAAGAAGGTCGACGCCCTCCACTGGCAGTTTCTCCACAATCCCAACATCCAATTCACGTGCCACACCATCCACCTCCAACTCCAACCGCACCAGCGGGTATGACCGAGTCGCATTAATACCCTGCACCACCACCACCCGAGCCGCATTTATAGGGTAGCCAGTCAAGTTTTTCATCAAAGTCTGGGAAGCACCTGTATCACGCAAGACCTCTACTCCATGCTTGCGCCCCGCCCACATCACGCAACCCCGTCCTCTATGGTCGCAAAAAACATCCTGAGCAGGGTTCGAGCCTCCCAGGTGCTTCTGCATTGGCTGTGCCTCAGCCTCTGACGAACTGCCCCGGGCAAACTCAGAAGGCTTCAGAGACACACCAATGTTGCAGGCCAAAGACACAGCTGCTGTAGGTGGTTTGCTAGGACAGACTCTTGCAAAGTGCCCCTTTTTATGACATTGATAACACTCTAACTCCCCTTTGGGCTTCCCTTGGTACTGGGAAGGGCCCGGCCCCTTCTTAAATGGGACGGTGCTAGTCTTGTGGTCAGTCTTGGTATCATAACTCTTGTACTTGTTTGCATAAGATATATTACTAACTCGGGGGGGTGGGGCGTCACGCCCCTTGTTACCTGCCTCACTACGCTGGGCAGACCCGCACCCACGAATTAATGATAGCCGGAGGTCAGCCATCTCAGCTGCCTCCTGTAGAGTTTTTGGATTCTTTTCTTTAATAGTTAAAGTCATTTCTGCACCTGTACACTTATAAAACTGCTCGAGCAGAAACAGCTCAGTCAACTGTTCGGCCGTCTCAGCTTTCTCAGAACGTGTCCAGTTTGTAAGTGCATCTTTTAAGTCCCGGGCATGTTCAAGAAAGGTCGCCTCCCTAGTCTTTGTAACACCCCGAAACTTCAATCGATATGTTTCTGGTTGCAACTCGTATGCCCGTAGGACAGCTCTCTTCAATTCTGGGTAGTCAATGCAAGACTCTAAAGGCAGTGCATCATAAGCCTTCAGACCCTTACCCGTAAGTCTTGAGGAGACTAGAGCTGCCCACTTCTCTTCAGGCCAATTATGCTCCCTACACTTCTTCTCAAAACGATTAAAAAATTCTGTGACTTCAGTTTCACTAAATGCCGGCACCAACTTGACTAAGTGGGACAAGGACTGTTCTCTTACTTGGCCCTCACGGCCCATCCGAATCCCTGTCGACTCTGCACGAGTCTTATCTAAGTCTATCTGAGCACAATATTTCTCTGAGTCGTACCTAAGCTCAGCCTCGTGCCTCCTGGTCTCATCCTCCTGCCTCCTAACCTCAATCTCATGCTTCCTAGTCTCATTCTCCTGCCTCCTAGACTCAGCCTCAATCTCATGCCTCCTAGTCTCATTCTCCTGCTTCCTAGCCTCATTCTCCATTTTAGCAAGCTCGAGTTTAAATATCATCTCAGGAGACAGGCCGGAAGAGGGAGCTGCCACTACTGAAGGAGGGGGGGCAAGAACTGGGGAACCACCATACGCACCGCCCGAGGGCACTCCAATCTTCCAATTCTCATCCCTCTGTGGGAGAGTGCTAACCTCCGGCAACTGAGTGGACGGCACTGTGGGAGTCGAGTGAGAGGGGATCTGGGGAGGAACCCCCCCAAACGCCCTCTCCTCCGAAACCCCATGTCGCCCACGCAACACCCAGGAAATCAGCTCCCCCTTGGACATCCCTCCTACATTGGATAGACCCAAAACCTTGGCTATCAGGTGCAAGCCATAAACATTCACCCCAGTCAGCCTCTCCTCCGTCACATGGTACTGCTTACTCACAAAAAGTCTAGCATCCTCCTCACTAGTTACTAACGGCACCTCCTCAAATAGCATCTCTCGCTCCTCGTCAATACTAGGGCACGACATACTGAAGTTCACAAAAAATTCTCGAGACAAAAGTGTTAAACTCCCTTATGTAAGCACTAATTACTAAATTAACTGGAGTCTCTTAAATGCTCTCCTAATTGCCTTACAAAAAAAAATATTCTTCAATATGTACGCTAAAGTACGAACAAACAAATGTTGTACAACTCTGCAAAAAATTATACTGTTCACAAAATCCTAAGCAAGGTCGCCATTTGTTACGACCGGGCACTCGGGTACACTAGGGCTCTTACACAGGACTCGAGTATGGCTCGCTGCCACAACGGAAACACACGATCCCAACCCCAGAGTACTGCCAGCCGAACAAAAAACGCCACTACCCTCCAGAGTTCTATCTGCTATAACGGGGTATACAAGAACTCGGTACTAGCGTTTCACACAACAGACTAATAACAAGACGGGAGTTATCTAGTCTGGTCAACAATCAAACAAAGAAGAAAGTACTACAACACTAAAGAATAGTGTTGGCCGAAGCCGAAGTAATCCACCCTTGAACTAAGAACTTAAGAAGTCCTCCACCCTCTACTTCGGATCGGCACTATTACGTTACGTTAAACAATAGTCCTCGAGCATCAAGCAAGGAATCTTCTGATAAGTTAGATGCTTCTCGAATACTCATAAGAAGTAAGTATCGGATTTTGAACAGCAATTTAATGAATAACTCACTGGTAATTAAAGGCTTTAAATTGACATAAGAAGAATTATAAGAATAAGCAATAGGATATGGCAAACATTAAGAAGAAGTACTCCGACAATGCACTGGCAATAGCCTACTAAGATTGTGCTCGTGGGCCACTAATCTCTGAAGTAGCTAAGCGTGCCACACATGAAATCAATAATGCTTAAACAATAATATACATAAGGAGAAGCTTCAATACTATACTGTATCTGCTGGTCGAGCAAAGTCTAGCTGGGATATCTAAGGTTAAGAGACAATGGCTGAGCAAGCGGCTCGTAGCCTAGCGAGGTCCTTAAGACTGTGCGGCCAAATTACGGTAATTGACGGGATGCTCTCTTGAGAGATCCAGATCACTAGTATCTGGTTCTCTCCTGGCGATCCTCTCAAAGTCAAGCAAATGAGATAGCACAGTGTTGGGTGGCACAGGCAAAAGCCCTCACTCGCAACACAGTGCTAAACTCCCACGGTACACAGTCAGAAAGACCACCTAGGCGTTCCACGTCTCCGTTGCAATTGTACTGGTTCAACCGCAACCTAGTACTCATAGGAAATCACAACTCAGAAACCCTATCCCAGTCTAGCATTGCCTAAACCAGCAGAAAACAGGAACATGAATAATCGCACACAGGGAAATGCATATACGAGTGCAACAAACATCAATCAATCCTATTCTAGTTAACCCTTCCAAAAATAGGCTATCTAACAGGCACTTATCTCGTGAGAACTCAAGCGATAATACTTTGGCTGACTAAATCTGCACCAAAGGGGTCATGGAGGTTAAACAGGGACGAGAAGAGAAGAAGATAGGCTGTTCAGAGAGTAGAGAAAGTTCACATCAGTCGGAAGAATATGGATAGTTGCAAGGGATATGAGAAGTCGCTTTGCCTGATGAGTTCTGAGGAAAATGCGGCGGGACCTCCCTTTTTATACTCGGCCCTTTAGTGAGCATAACGCAAACTACTTAACCCGGGAGCTGCGGGAAGACTCTTAAGAGTTCCCCCGGCGGACTGCGGGAAGACTCTCTGGAGTAAGTAAAACTAAAAATCAACTTTTTACATCGATTTTTTTTTTTTTTTTTTTTTTTTTTTTTTTTTTTTTTTTTTTTGGCCCCTGGGCCATGCAAAATCTCAGTCCTCTACCTCCCCTCCTTCCCCACTTTCCTCCTATTCCTCAGTTATCACCTATTTTCCCTATTATTCCCTTATTCTGAGGTATATTTTCGTGCTAACATTAGCGAGTTGCAAGCAGGGTGTTGTCATCACTGATGGCCATCGAGTGCAAGAGAGAGAGAGAGAGTATCGATCGACTGTGTCGCAGTGGCCTTGGGGAAAATTGGCGGGAAGGTAGCTTGCCTCACCCATACATTATACAACTCGCGGGCTATATCTCCGATTTTGACCATCCAAACGCTGTTTTCACTCGTTTTATTGTTGTTTCAGGTTAATACCTTTATAATCAACCCATAATAGGCGCATATGGATAATTATTAATGCTATTAATGGTACAATGAATATTTTAGTGACGAAAAACCTCAAATACGTCAGCACAGGGGGACGTTTTCATTTACCCCCGTGCGCACTTCAGAGGTTAAGGACCGCCCACTGGCAATCATGACGTCATATTCTCTCTCAATCTGGGATCGACAAAGAACTTCCCACGCGCTGAAAGGGAGGAAGGGAGGAGGGAGGAGGGAATTAGGCCTACCGGCCCGCGTGGCGCACTCACTGATCCCCGTTACGTAATATCTCTCTCTCTCTCCTCTCATCATTACATATAAGTCCCACACACAATACTTATAACTAATGATATAAAATAGAACTCGTTGACTCAGAAGAAAACAAAATACATAATGATAATACTTATAGTACAACGGTTCACATAAACTGAGTTAGGAAACTCTACACAGACTACAGCCAAAGTTCCTGCCCTGACGATCCTAGCGAGGGTGGGGCCTGACTGGGCGTTCTGTACAGCATGCTCATACTCGACATGCGTCACAAAATTTACGTACAACAAATGAGTCTTCATATATAGGTTAATCAACGTATATGCGATCTACAAAACTGTGGCCCAAGAGCGCTAGGATCTTAAGAGGGTAAGGGTATGCTGCCGGATCTGGTTGAAATTCACTACCTATACCGCCTGCAGCCACTGAACGTGTATTATCACTCCACCACATAAGCGAAAATAGGCACAAGAGTGTCAAAAGAATAAGGCAAGAGAACATATGCATAAGGACCCCCTGCGTCAATGTGGCCTAGTGTGGGAACACACCCGGCCGCGAAAAAGAAAGCCAGGCTAAATTCTGGCACTAGCAAAAAATACTGCAGGGGTAGCCTAGGCCTGGCCGAAAATATAGGTTTATATGGGGGAAAAGCTAATAACACAAAATAGACAGGCAGAAAGGCATGTAGCAGGAAGTATGAAAAGGTTGAAGGACCATATCTTGTCTGGACGGTGAAGACAAGAGGTATATATAAAAAATAAGAAATAATCACCTTGAAAAGGATGATGTAAAACATAGAATTAAGCACTCATAAAATAATGTGGGTCCCAGTGATTATAGAAAAGGTTTATCTGAATGTAGAGCGAAGTATTGAAGAAGTGGAGTGGTGGATG
The DNA here is from genome assembly GCA_037953745.1 of Lithodes maja. Classification (NCBI taxonomy): domain Eukaryota; kingdom Metazoa; phylum Arthropoda; class Malacostraca; order Decapoda; family Lithodidae; genus Lithodes; species Lithodes maja. The sequence continues at coordinate 20,850 of JBAKBP010023264.1, forward strand.
TAGTAGATTATTGCAGATCACTAAATATATTCCATGTTGGCAGATTGACTCCTAAACAGCAAGTGAGATCCCCTCTGTTTACATACGGGACCTCAACTACGAATCATAACTAAGGGCTTACATCTTTCATATATAGCTTATACTTAAGGTACACTCATGCATTCGCATATACCTTGATCAATACCAGTAAATTAAATTGGATACTATAATGTATGAATGTAATATTTAAGCTACATATTATTAACGAAAGAAATTATATTATTCCGATCAAAGGAAACTAATTGGAAAATAAATCAAGGTAGACTTAATTAATGTCAAGTTATGACACCTATTAGCCCCTTACGGACGGGGATGTTTGTAATTTATACTACCTGTGTGGCGGGCATATTTACCCTAAACAACCTTCATTCCATGCTCCTTTTCATGCATAAACAAGAGCCAGAGCGTAATACAATCATGTATCCGTGAAAGGGCGATAATAGAGCTTTCAAATGACACCTAAATCATCCTTGTACGACCATGGGTTCGCTTGCAACGATGTTGATACACGAGTGCAAAACTCTAAAATACGGTAATTTCCTCAGTTAATCCTTGTTCTCGCGAGACCAAGGGTGTGGATGGTTGTGGTGGGGATCTCAGTTACCTCGCTCGGTCCATGCCGAGCGGTCAGAGCCCATCTGTCGTCCTCCCAATGCGTGGACTCTCTCTCAGAGCCGATAATGTGCTCAACATCCCTTTCGACAATTGTCGGGCCCCACGGGATAGGCCACTTTTCTCTCATTCGACATATGTCGGGTCCCGCGGCCTGGGTGTTAAACATAAACTTAACCCACTGGGCACCAGCGCTGCAGTATATGCGTTGGCAATATATGTAGCGCTAAACCCCAGCGCCGCAGCACCTGCTTCGGCACTGTCGATTTTTTTTTCTTTTTTTTTTCTATGTTATTGAGGGAGGCAAAAGGCAGAACTGCCTATAGCGAGTGCCTCCCCCATAGTTGAAAGAGTGACAGGGCCAAAATCAAGGGACGTTCGACCCAAAATGCCTGGACAGACGGAGTTTGAAGCAATTAAATCATAGGAAGAGGGAAAGACTGATTCTGGGAGAGAGTTCCAGAACTCAGCTGTTGAGTAGAAGAAAGACTGAGAGTAACGTTTCACTCGCAAGTTGGAGAGTTGCACAGAGTAGGGGTGGGATTGAGGTGCAAGGCGGGTACCACGTGCCCTACGTAAAGGAGGTGGTATACACTGGGAAAGCTCTGAGGAACACTGATTGTTATAGTAGCGATAGAATAGCGAGAGAGATGCAACATTGCGGCGGAGAGAGAGAGATTGAAGAGAGTTGGTGAGTGGATGGGAGTTAATGATACGAAAGGCCTTCCTTTCAACTTTGTCTAGGAGAGCTGTGTGAGAGGAACCTCCCCACACATGTGAACAATACTCAATACAAGGACTCACTATGCCCCTGTACAGAGCAAGAAGCTGTGCAGGGGAAAAGAACCCCCTAAGGCGGTTGAGCACACCCAGCTTCTGGGAGGCTGCCTTAGCAAGACTGGTAATATGGTCCTTCCAACTGAGAGCAGAAGAAAAAGAGACACCAAGAATATTGAGAGAAGCTACTCTTGTCCTATGGTAGCATAGAGGGTTCAAATGTGTATGGGATAAACCTTATGATGATGCTGAACAGTGGCAGTACTCGGCAACCCCCAAGTCCGGCCGCGCGGGTGGGGATGGGCGGTCGACTGGCGTCGACGCCAGTTTACCCACTTATCTTAGCACCTGCGTTGGCACCTTCGACCTTATTTACTATTGTCCTATGGTAGCTAGAGGGTTCAGATTTATATGGTATGTTTCTTAGGATGCTGCCGGACAGTGGCAATACTTGGCAACCCCCAAGTCCAGCCGCGGTGGGGACGCGCGGGAGGAGGGGGGGAAGACAGTTTTCCCGTTGACCTTGCGAATAATAGGCTACATCATGTCTGACCAACCTTGTCGTCTCGCGATGTTTGAACAAAGAGAGGAGAGAGGATATCGCTCCCCCACTGCTACCCATGACACAGTTGACTCTCCACCAAGTGGGTAAGAGGAGGAGGAGAATGACCCAGACCCCATGGCATTCCTCACAATTCCGCCAGGCCATCGTTGGGGTCAGAAGAGACGAGCTGAGGATGAGTGGGGTCAAGTTGCTACACAACAAGTACCACGTGGTCCTCCCCCATGCCTGCTTTCACCACCACCTCCCACTGTTTCCCCACTAAAAATACAATGGTGAAAACCCATATTTCTAAGTCAAAAGTGCCTAAAACAATGTATAAAACCAATATTCTAACTATACAAAATATGATTCAGTATATAATCAATAAACAGAGTGCGTGAGAGAGGCACAGAATGAAAGTGAAAGTGGTGGCAGAGAAGTGTCAGTCAACTGGCCGTGTGTATGTGCGTGCGTTTTGCTGTTGTCTTGGGCCAAGATGGCCGCCCGTCGCCATGGTAAGCAAGATGCGCGCAGGCCTTGCCACCCAACGGCATTTATAAAACTTGAATCTATGCACTTATTACACTATAACTTCACTTACAATGACATTATGTGATCCATGTTGCTAATATATGAACTATGAAGGCACAAATGATGCTCGGGTGGTGTAAATAACCGTCACTCGAAAACTGGAGGCATCGTACATCAGCCATGCTGCCTCGCCCAGCTGTGGTGTGCCGGCGCGGGAGGTTTGAAGAGGCAGTCTTCATTAGCTGATGGCTGAAGCCCCACCCCGTTAGGATCCCCAAATGACCTGACCGAGGTAAGTATTTTTTTGTTTTCCTTCATTTCTCACCTATTTAAGCTGTTTTAGGGAGAACAAAAAAATGTTTGGCCAGTCCTGGAATGTACATTTAGTATATATTAGCTGGTGCCCAGTGGGTTAATCAGTGTTCGTGAAACTTTACTGACCTGAAGTAAGAAGCAGCCGCATAACAGAAGGAAAATGGTGACCAAGGTCACCCAAACTCTTACACTAAATGGTTGCAATAAGTTCAACCACTCTGGCAGGGGCGTCGGATTACGGAGGAACACTGTGATGAACTCATCCTTAATGGGTTCACAACCATCAAAGTCTTCAATTCGATCACTCAAGTGGAACAAACTATTAGCGGTGAAGTTGTATTTGCCACTACCCAACATTCCCAACAAACCTAACCAATTCCCCTTTACCTTGGTGCCCCACTTTCCATCCACAGAGTTCTCTGCCATGGTGTACGAATAGTTAATTATCTTGCTGGCCAGTTCCTCCACAATATTTAGTGTAGGTTAGGCAAAGTTATACTAGAACAAAGTTAAATGGTTGTGATTAAGGGGCAAAGTGACTGTAGGTGAATATATGTGTAGACAAAAGAACTGGTGGGAGGCGGGTGACCAACACTGCCTGTACGTGAAATTAGCTCAGCTGGTTTCACTTTCCCGCGGACTTCTCTTGTGATGTAAATAATTTAGTTTTTAGCATATAACTAAGGTTATAACACTTCGAATCGTTGGACCTTTAAACCCAAGTTCTAAAACATCTGGCCCATATTAAAGTATTGCGTTGTTTCGTTTGTGTTCGATACTGCATCAAATGTGTCCGTGGCGATGTATGTCCTTAACAGTACAAACACACTCTACACAGCGGGGGCACTAAAGCTCCAGTGTTTTAAGGTAATAGATTTGTGGTGATATATTAGGTTGATAGTAAACTCATGTAAAGGCTATGCATGCGAAGTCATATACTGTATACACAATTTTCTCAATATCATCATTGAATTATATATACGTTATATTATATGAATGTTACAATTTTCTTCACATAACCTTGCATGTAGTTGACATTTTAACATTTTAAATAATACTTAGTGGACTGTGTCACACACCTTTATTGAACATATCCTATTTTCACAATAATCTAGTTTATAAGTCAGTGAAAATGTTGTTCTTTACGGGTGAGGTAGCTGCATTTGGGTCGATTTTTTTTTTCATATATTTATTATTTGTCTAGTTACCTCCCGAGGCCTCCATCAAACTTTTAAACAACATCCCCAGAGCTCCCTTCAAGATATATTTGTACATTTTTCGGTAGAACAATTACAGGCTTGCCAGGAAAAATTCGCCACCTAAATGACACAAAAAGTCTTAAAATTGACATAGAAAAGGGATGGACAGTCTTAAAATCGTCAAACTAATGGCCCGAACGTCGCAAATTATCAAAACTAATATGCTAAACATGAGGGAGAAGAGGATCCAGAAAAAAACGAGTACCTCCCCCTTAGCTGATTTGGTTGGATATTCGGCATAGTTAATTCGCCTTAATGTCACTATAACAGTAGGTATATATATATACAGTACATATTGTCACTACTACAGTAGGTATATATACAGTACATATTTATCACATTCAGAGGACTACTAATGTTCCAGCTGTGTACTACATTATCGTGCTAGCTAGTTAGTTTACAATATCCTTCTTACGGTACATTCATATCATTCTAACGTCATTATTTCCTTATCAGCTTATACCCACATCCCATCTATTAGACTCAATTAATATCAAACAAGTGAGAGCGTAACAACAACCAAAGTGTCCAATTATATAATGTGAACTTTATGGTATTTGAATGACACAGAACTTTCCCAGGCTGTACAATAATCAACAAGAGTAGCTGGTACACAACACCATGATATACCTCTTAAGGGGGGTAGGGTATATTTGTCTGGTCTTTGTATAATTTTATGTATGTATTTAGTTTATAGTTTCCTCGCTAGACCTCCATCAAGCTTAAGCAAATTTACACCCCATAGACCCCCTTTGAGATACATCCGTACATTTTTCGGCAGAAAAATTTCCTGGCCGAAGAGTGATTCATCTTAAAATTACATTCTCGCTATCTCTCACCAGGAAAAAATCGACACCTAAATGACACAAAAGGTAATCAAATTGACAAAGAATAGGGTGAATGATCTTAAAATCGTCAAAATAATGAACCGAACGTCTTATAATCTCAAAAACTAATGGGGTTAAGCATGAGGGAGAAGGGGGTCCATAAGAAAATCTATAACCCCCCCCCCCCTTAATTAACATTGATACTGAATAATTTCAAATATTGACCTGACAATGTGTGCGTGTGTGAGGATATATATTTCAAATATTGACCTGACAATGTGTGCGTGTGTGAGGATATATATTTCAAATATTGACCTGACAATGTGTGCGTGTGTGAGGATATATATTTCAAATATTGACCTGACAATGTGTGCGTGTGTGAGGATATTATATTTCAAATATTGACCTGACAATGTGTGCGTGTGTGAGGATATATATTTCAAATATTGACCTGACAATGTGTGCGTGTGTGAGGATATATATTTCAAATATTGACCTGACAATGTGTGCGTGTGTGAGGATATATATTTCAAATATTGACCTGACAATGTGTGCGTGTGTGAGGATATATATTTCAAATATTGACCTGACAATGTGTGCGTGTGTGAGGATATGTATTTCAAATATTGACCTGACAATGTGTGCGTGTGTGAGGATATATATTTTTGTATTTGTAACGCCTTCTGTACCGGCGACGTCCTTTCAGCTTTATTTTGGCAACTATTAGACAATATAATTTAGTTTAAGAACGACCTCCAGCAATTAACAGGCTTCACACTATCTCAATTAACCCTTTTTGCTACCACAGAGCTTTTTTAAGCAACATAACCTCGTCTGAAAAAATCTAATGTATGATTAAAGAAAGGTCGCCGGTACAGAAGGGGTTAATACATCAGTGTGTCAGAATAGTTCAAAAATGAATATACAGTATAAGCTATCACCATAGGCAAATGTTCACAAGGGACTAGAGTTCTCGAAAAGGGGCTCCAGTCCTGACGCTATTCTTGACTTACAGTGTTCAGGCTTAACATTTCAAAAGGGTTGATAGCCTCTGAAGTCCTGTTTAAGCTAACTAACTAACTAGCCTTTGAAGGCCTAGGCCTATTTTAACTATGAATGCACAAACACTTTTCAGGACGTGATGGCATGTACGTTTTAGGAACTGCAAATTATCTTGATAATAATCTCAAGTAGGAAAACAATTATGCTGGTGCCCCAAGCTAGAGCCATGAGCCAAAAGATCCCCTGAAGATGGCTGGTGCTGAGGGGTCGGCCTGAGCTACTCTTGTCCTCTGTCACAACTTCACTCTTCTCAGTCACTCCGAGGGCCGCAAGTTCTTCCTGTCCAACAACAAACAAAATATTTGTTTAAAGTAATTTTTTCCTATCACGAGTACCAGCAAACTTTCCATTTCATTTCATATAGTTAGTTTTGCATATTTTCAGAAAGTGTCGCTATTTATCCAAAGGTTAACATATTATCACACTAACTTCTAAGCAAGTTTTTCAGAATAAAGCCACAAGCATTTGTCATAAGCTAGTAATTGGAAGGAGAGCGAAAGTTTACCTGGCAGCTGCACATTAATGTATATGTTTGTGTAATTTTACTTTGTATATTGAGCACATTCAATGGGTATACACATTTCCATCAGCCGATTATCTTAGTGTCTCTGGATAAGACAAATACAAAAATTAATGTATAGAAAGGTATATACAATTAACAAAAATATAAGGTTATATTTTTTCGAATCCTGGTTGAGGGCTATCTGTTTCACTCTGAGTCTGTTCACACCTTCTATGGCGCATAAAAACATGTTTCCCAATACAGTATATTATACCAAAGGTGTTTATACCAAAGGTGTTTAGGTAACTAAACATGTTTCCCAATACAGTATATTATACCAAAGGTGTTTAGGTAACATGTTTCCCAATACAGTATATTATACCAAAGGTGTTTAGGTAACTAAACATGTTTCCCAATACAGTATATTATACCAAAGGTGTTTAGGTAACATGTTTCCCAATACAGTATATTATACCAAAGGTGTTTAGGTAACATGTTTCCCAATACAGTATATTATACCAAAGGTGTTTAGGTAACATGTTTCCCAATACAGTATATTATACCAAAGGTGTTTAGGTAACATGTTTCCCAATACAGTATATTATACCAAAGGTGTTTAGGTAACATGTTTCCCAATACAGTATATTATACCAAAGGTGTTTAGGTAACTAAACATGTTTCCCAATACAGTATATTATACCAAAGGTGTTTAGGTAACATGTTTCCCAATACAGTATATTATACCAAAGGTGTTTAGGTAACTAAACATGTTTCCCAATACAGTATATTATACCAAAGGTGTTTAGGTAACATGTTTCCCAATACAGTATATTATACCAAAGGTGTTTAGGTAACATGTTTCCCAATACAGTATATTATACCAAAGGTGTTTAGGTAACATGTTTCCCAATACAGTATATTATACCAAAGGTGTTTAGGTAACATGTTTCCCAATACAGTATATTATACCAAAGGTGTTTAGGTAACATGTTTCCCAATACAGTATATTATACCAAAGGTGTTTAGGTAACATGTTTCCCAATACAGTATATTATACCAAAGGTGTTTAGGTAACATGTTTCCCAATACAGTATATTATACCAAAGGTGTTTAGGTAACATGTTTCCCAATACAGTATATTATACCAAAGGTGTTTAGGTAACATGTTTCCCAATACAGTACATTATACCAAAGGTGTTTAGGTAACATGTTTCCCAATACAGTATATTATACCAAAGGTGTTTAGGTAACATGTTTCCCAATACAGTATATTATACCAAAGGTGTTTAGGTAACATGTTTCCCAATACAGTATATTATACCAAAGGTGTTTAGGTAACATGTTTCCCAATACAGTATATTATACCAAAGGTGTTTAGGTAACATGTTTCCCAATACAGTATATTATACCAAAGGTGTTTAGGTAACATGTTTCCCAATACAGTATATTATACCAAAGGTGTTTAGGTAACATGTTTCCCAATACAGTATATTATACCAAAGGTGTTTAGGTAACATGTTTCCCAATACAGTATATTATACCAAAGGTGTTTAGGTAACATGTTTCCCAATACAGTATATTATACCAAAGGTGTTTAGGTAACATGTTTCCCAATACAGTATATTATACCAAAGGTGTTTAGGTAACATGTTTCCCAATACAGTATATTATACCAAAGGTGTTTAGGTAACATGTTTCCCAATACAGTATATTATGCCAAAGGTGTTTAGGTAACATGTTTCCCAATACAGTATATTATACCAAAGGTGTTTAGGTAACATGTTTCCCAATACAGTATATTATACCAAAGGTGTTTAGGTAACATGTTTCCCAATACAGTATATTATACCAAAGGTGTTTAGGTAACTAAACATGTTTCCCAATACAGTATATTATACCAAAGGTGTTTAGGTAACATGTTTCCCAATACAGTATATTATACCAAAGGTGTTTAGGTAACATGTTTCCCAATACAGTATATTATACCAAAGGTGTTTAGGTAACATGTTTCCCAATACAGTATATTATACCAAAGGTGTTTAGGTAACATGTTTCCCAATTCAGTATATTATACCAAAGGTGTTTAGGTAACATGTTTCCCAATACAGTATATTATACCAAAGGTGTTTAGGTAACATGTTTCCCAATACAGTATATTATACCAAAGGTGTTTAGGTAACATGTTTCCCAATACAGTATATTATACCAAAGGTGTTTAGGTAACATGTTTCCCAATACAGTATATTATACCAAAGGTGTTTAGGTAACATGTTTCCCAATACAGTATATTATACCAAAGGTGTTTAGGTAACATGTTTCCCAATACAGTATATTATACCAAAGGTGTTTAGGTAACATGTTTCCCAATACAGTATATTATATCAAAGGTGTTTAGGTAACATGTTTCCCAATACAGTATATTATACCAAAGGTGTTTAGGTAACTAAACATGTTTCCCAATACAGTATATTATACCAAAGGTGTTTAGGTAACATGTTTCCCAATACAGTATATTATACCAAAGGTGTTTAGGTAACATGTTTCCCAATACAGTATATTATACCAAAGGTGTTTAGGTAACATGTTTCCCAATACAGTATATTATACCAAAGGTGTTTAGGTAACATGTTTCCCAATACAGTATATTATACCAAAGGTGTTTAGGTAACATGTTTCCCAATACAGTATATTATACCAAAGGTGTTTAGGTAACATGTTTCCCAATACAGTATATTATACCAAAGGTGTTTAGGTAACATGTTTCCCAATACAGTATATTATACCAAAGGTGTTTAGGTAACATGTTTCCCAATACAGTATATTATACCAAAGGTGTTTAGGTAACATGTTTCCCAATACAGTATATTATACCAAAGGTGTTTAGGTAACATGTTTCCCAATACAGTATATTATACCAAAGGTGTTTAGGTAACATGTTTCCCAATACAGTATATTATACCAAAGGTGTTTCCCAATACAGTATATTATACCAAAGGTGTTTAGGTAACATGTTTCCCAATACAGTATATTATACCAAAGGTGTTTAGGTAACTAAACATGTTTCCCAATACAGTATATTATACCAAAGGTGTTTAGGTAACATGTTTCCCAATACAGTATATTATACCAAAGGTGTTTAGGTAACTAAACATGTTTCCCAATACAGTATATTATACCAAAGGTGTTTAGGTAACATGTTTCCCAATACAGTATATTATACCAAAGGTGTTTAGGTAACTAAACATGTTTCCCAATACAGTATATTATACCAAAGGTGTTTAGGTAACATGTTTCCCAATACAGTATATTATACCAAAGGTGTTTAGGTAACTAAACATGTTTCCCAATACAGTATATTATACCAAAGGTGTTTAGGTAACATGTTTCCCAATACAGTATATTATACCAAAGGTGTTTAGGTAACTAAACATGTTTCCCAATACAGTATATTATACCAAAGGTGTTTAGGTAACATGTTTCCCAATACAGTATATTATACCAAAGGTGTTTAGGTAACTAAACATGTTTCCCAATACAGTATATTATACCAAAGGTGTTTAGGTAACATGTTTCCCAATACAGTATATTATACCAAAGGTGTTTAGGTAACTAAACATGTTTCCCAATACAGTATATTATACCAAAGGTGTTTAGGTAACATGTTTCCCAATACAGTATATTATACCAAAGGTGTTTAGGTAACTAAACATGTTTCCCAATACAGTATATTATACCAAAGGTGTTTAGGTAACATGTTTCCCAATACAGTATATTATACCAAAGGTGTTTAGGTAACTAAACATGTTTCCCAATACAGTATATTATACCAAAGGTGTTTAGGTAACATGTTTCCCAATACAGTATATTATACCAAAGGTGTTTAGGTAACTAAACATGTTTCCCAATACAGTATATTATACCAAAGGTGTTTAGGTAACATGTTTCCCAATACAGTATATTATACCAAAGGTGTTTAGGTAACTAAACATGTTTCCCAATACAGTATATTATACCAAAGGTGTTTAGGTAACATGTTTCCCAATACAGTATATTATACCAAAGGTGTTTAGGTAACTAAACATGTTTCCCAATACAGTATATTATACCAAAGGTGTTTAGGTAACATGTTTCCCAATACAGTATATTATACCAAAGGTGTTTAGGTAACTAAACATGTTTCCCAATACAGTATATTATACCAAAGGTGTTTCCCAATACAGTATATTATACCAAAGGTGTTTAGGTAACATGTTTCCCAATACAGTATATTATACCAAAGGTGTTTAGGTAACTAAACATGTTTCCCAATACAGTATATTATACCAAAGGTGTTTAGGTAACTAAACATGTTTCCCAATACAGTATATTATACCAAAGGTGTTTAGGTAACTAAACATGTTTCCCAATACAGTATATTATACCAAAGGTGTTTCCCAATACAGTATATTATAATCAAAGGTGTTTAGGTAACTAAACTAAACGTTTCTCAAAAACACTTTTGGTCACAAACGGCTGTAAATATGCCAGAAATGACTCCAATAGTCAGTATTATACTAAACGGTTGAACTTGATGCAGTGGTGTGTGAGGAATATGTGTGTAACTGTGTGATGTAATGTTATTATGAGGTAACTGTAACTAACGGGTACATCCATCCAAGTACTAATCCTTTGTTACTTAGCTGCACTTATTTGGGTGAGAATTAGTGCGATTAGTTACTTCTTGGGGATCGTGAAATTTGTGTATGTGCTTCATTTGCCTGCCATATTTGATTTAATAGATCACACATCATAGCTTAACTATTCCCAAAGGATAAGCAACATTGCTATCAACTTTGTATAGAATATGTGTCTATGTGTGTGTGCTATATTTAATATATTTTATTTATGTTTACTTTGTTTGGCTCTGTTTGTTTCACTTGTTCACCTTAAGCCAGTGATAGATGATGCCCGTCTGCCCCAGCCTCTTGATGTACTTGTCGAACTTATACTTCCATGGTGTGTGTTTCCTGAAGAACCAACCCAGCCGCCCCGTCAGGAAGGGTTCCTTCACCTGGTACCCTTTGCTGAACTGATTCAGGAAAAGAAAACAATCAACACTTTGTGTTTAAAAAATATATGTATACGGTATGATGTTATTCCAGAATGCATTAATTGATTTGAGGTTTTATATTCTTTATAATTATTTGAGAATTAAGAATTAGTCTTAACCCCGTCAGTGCAAGCAGCGTTTTTTATGTACTTCTTAGTATGATGATAGTTGAGGTGTCTAGTAATTGATAGTTGAGGTGTCTAGTAATTGGCTTTATATAAAAAAAAAAACACATAAAAAAAAATAACTAATGCTACCGTATTTTTTATTTATTTTTTATTTGTTTCTATATTCCAACTTACTTCCTCTCCGGCATAGGCTGAGAGCCTTAACATTCATCCTTTACAATGAACAGTGAAGCTCATGAGGTCTTGTTCCAGTCTAGGGAGTGAGACATGTGAAGCACGTAGAGTACAACGAGCACCTGCCATCTTGCCTTCACATGAGGCACGGTGCTCACTCATGGCCCGAAACGACCCCATCTCTGAAGCCACCTCGTTCCCGTGCTTGACTGTCTCACCCCCTACACTCGGACTCTCACACTTACACACACACAACGCCACCTGTTGAGCAGATAACTCACCATTTACTACAACAACAACTACAAATAATAGTAATGCAAGTACAACAACTATAACAATATAACATTGACAACAATTGAAAGGATACCTTATATTTGTTGGCTAATATGATGGTGGAGTAGATAGAGGTGTCCATGAACCCGTGGGTGCCCGCCTTTAGAGCCGCCACTGCCTGGGCCTCACTTGGGTAAATATCCATCACAGTGCGGATAGCTTGAACAGCCGGGCTGTCTCCCTCTCTCAGTATATTGGACACGAATCCGCCATAGTCTGGGATGGCTACTCTGGAAAGAATAATAAATCGTGAGTTATTACAGCATTGCCATACACAATGGTACCCTATTGAATATAGTTTAGAACCTTATTGGAAAATTATGTCTAGGAGTTACAATCATATACTTTTAGTTAGAACGTTCTCCCTTTGTGGACTCAAATCATCCTCCTTACATCCATCCCACCAAGCATACCAGCTAGACATATATATTAGTATTCATAACAATTCAGGACATCGTTTATATAATCTGTGACTCGCCAAATAGTTAATACGTACCACAGATTTGTTGGTTTGTAGGTCATGAAAATTGAGTTACTCAAGCAGATCAGTGTATTGGAAGCAAAGATGAAGCGAACTATATGCAATTTAAGAATTATTTGTTAGAATATTGGCTGTCAGCTGTGGAAGGATGGTAATTTGTGTGTAGCAGCTGAGCCTCATACACATGTAGGTAAAGTAGACTAAGTTTTTTTCCCTTGCTGATGATTTGAACTCGCTTGCTCAACAATTTTGTTTTTAGTAGCTTGCGTGGATGAAGCTATATATAACAACTACTATGTATAAGACCACTAATATTGAATCTCTGACCTAATGTTACTGGCTGTCAGCTGTGGGAGGGTGGTAATTGGTTTAGGGTAGATGGGTAGTGTGAAGATGTCCACCAACTTGGACGTGTAGGCTGTGGTGATGACCAGGCAGGTGAGGAGCCACAGACCCATCAGACTCCTCGCCTGTGGCAGGTGAGGACCACTCTGGCTCACCAGGGCTCGAACCAGGGGTAAGATGATACAACCATTCTGACTGCGTCCGTGTGACTTGAACGGAGAAGTATAAGATTATAACTACTGTAGTACTGTGATGATTATTTGATGTATTCTGCCTTAATTTCGGCGATTGTATTGCGGTCACAAAAATCCACCATAATCAAAGTTTTTGAATAACCCCTTATGGTCAACTATACCTCCGTATAATAAAAGCACCCCAAAATAATAATTTGTTGTGCTCAAATATAAACATAACATCAAATTAGTACCGGTAAGTATAGTATTCTATTGATACTATAATGCTAAGCCCAAGACAAAATAAATGCATCATAATAAAAGAGTAGCTTCAGCTCTGAAATGCTATACTGTGTATTGGGTTTAATAGAATAAGTCTATCCAGCAATTGTGATCGGTAATTGTGATAGGACATCTGAAATATACAATGATTAGACTATAGTCATATAGTATAATCTACTTCTGGTCTGGTTGATAAAATTAGTACACAAGAGCTCCGAAATGTTGTTGGGATAACTCTACCGGTTAATTGTTAGTGGACAAATGAAGCACATTAGTTACCACCCCTACTGACCTGAAGTAAGAAGCAAAAGCATAGTAGAAGGAAAATGGCGACCAAGGTCCCCCAAACTCGTAGACTGACTGAATGGCTGCACAAGGTTCATCCACTCGGGCAGGGGCATTGGATTACGGAGGAACACTGTGATTAACTCCTCCTTGATGGGTTCACAGCTATCAAAATCTTCAATATGTTCTCCTGAGTAGAGCAAACCATTAGCAGTGAAGTCGTATTCGCCACTAATCAACATTCCCAACAAACCCACCCACTTCCCGCCTTCTTTGGAGGCCCACCTTCCGTCCACAGTGTTCTCCGTCATGGTGTAGGAATAGTTGATTCTGGTGGACAGCTTGTTACGATCCAGGTTCTCAAAGACACAGGGCTCTTCAACATTGGACTAGATAATGGTAAAATGCAACAACGGTAACACTAGATCCAACCCCTGCCTTAAACACTGGAAAACAAAACACCATTACCGCCCTGAGTCGTGCCTGGACAACGAGGTATCCTATGACTCGGTAACTGGTGCACACACACTAGGCTGACGCTCGATGAAACAGCCTATTCTCAAACAGTAAAAGATTACTCGATTAGGTTACACAAAGAAAAGATAGTTAACGTGATTAATTAATGTTACGGTAGATACTCAAATAACTGGCACTCCTGTATTAAAGAAAGTGCAATGCTAGTCCTGCAACATCAACTGGAAACTTCTGAAATAAGTCTGATGCTGGGAAGATGTTCGTAAAGAATCTTGAACAATTATAATGCAGAATACGGGTCACAATAAATGCTAGGACATATAGTAATAATAGGCAGGCGAATAATAAAGACTGCGCAAAGGTAGTAATGCTCGACAACTAAAGAAATGCTTCGTGACACAACGCAACAGCCTACTAGGGTTGTGCAACTCAACAACAACCTCGGCTCAAAAGTGCAGCGAATAATAATGTTGCATACATATAATAATGGAGCTTATCTCTAACCAGTGTCTGCTTAGTTAATAAAGTCTAGCTGGGGTATCAAGGCAGGGCAACAATGGGCGAGCATGCGGCTCGTAGCCTAACGTTGTCCGAAGGTGGTATAATGAAGATTACGTTATATGACGGGGATGCTCTCTTGATAAATCTAGGTCTCTAGTACCTAGTTCTATCCTGGCGATCCCTCAGAAGTCAACACAAAGAGGCAGCACTATGTTGTGAGGGATAGGCTATGGCCCTCTCACACCACAGCGCTGTGCTCACAAGGTAAACCCACCCGAAGACAACTTAGGCTCCCACAGTACCTGTCGATGTCGTGCAGGGCTTAGCTAACACTGCACACATCGGAGACAACGACACAGTAACCTTACCCCTAGTCTAGCTTTAAATAACCCAGCAGAATCACTCAACACCTTGCCAGGGAGACATATACCGGTCTACAACCTTCCCGAGAGAGGACACACACGGAAAAGTCCGTCTCTCCAAACCTCATTAAAGCCTAATACATGGAAATATCTGAGAGCTTCGCGTACAATACGACTGGCCGACGGTGAACGTCTATGCTGAAACCAGAAGGGATGTTGAGTTTAATAAAGATTAGAGAATGAGAAAGGAGAAGTCGAGAGAGAGAAATAGTATGCAAAGTGGCGAGTATGGGGGACAGAATTACAAAGGATGTAGACGATACGCGTGTCAGACAAGCTCTGAGCTGGTAAAGAACATGCGGCCGCGATGGGCAGGGACTAGTTGACCACCCGGCCGCCAACGCCGTCAGCGCCCAAGTGAGCCACGTCATGACTCACCCCCCGCTGCCAGGTGTACTCCCTCACCCGCTCTCGCTCGCCTCCCACACAAGCAACATTTATATTATAGCGAATATAAAATATAAGGCGCGATCACAGACCAAAACAAAGACCATTTCTAGACTGTCTGTGGCAACACGACACTAATAAAAGAAAGCAGATCATTCTAGGACAACTGTAGCCCATCCCCCCATACTGGCGAGCGCTAGCGAGCTGCAATGCCCCACGCAACCATTCTGCTAGCGCCGGGAGGCGTCACACCCCCCCCAAGATATGGGACACTCAACCATGAGCCCATATCTGAACAGGCAGAATGTCTCTAGAATCTGCCACTCCTAACCACTCTGCCACTCATGGAATGCAAGCTCAGTCTCCAAAAAAAAAAATACAACAACATTTTATATATAAACAAATCTTATCACCCTTCCCAAACATAATACATTAATTCATAACATTGTGCTCCCAGAGCGAGCTTTAAAAAGCACAGCCTACTGAGGGAAAATCATCTGCACTCAGTACTCAGCTACAATATTATCTTAAAATTAATTATAAAAAATAAAGAGTTTTTATTTAATTTTTCATATTTTATTTTAATGTTGTTTTTGGCGGCTACTATAGATGTAGCCTAATTTTCGTCGAATCAAAGCCAACAACTCCTGCCCTGCGACCCTACGCTGATGCTACACACGCGAGCCAACAAGCACCAGCGCAAAAATACACCGCGAGCCAAGACAGGAGGCTATACCAACATACTGTGGTAGCCTACCCCGGATCCTCCACCCGCGACAGACACTGACTGAACAGCGAGGGTTCTCCTGCAAACAAAGCCAAAACATTATCAGTGCCCCCAGCATGCCACACATCCAACTTGTGTTC
>JBAKBP010023265.1:0-10000 GCA_037953745.1 Lithodes maja
CTACCTATACTGCTGTTTGCGGATGATACAGTTCTGATGAGTGATAATGAATGGGAGTTGCAGGGTCTGGTAAATGAGTTTGGAACAGTGTGCGAAAAACGGAATTTGAAGGTAAATACGGGGAAGAGCAAGGTTATGGTCTTCGAAAGGGGTGAAGTTACAGAGTGTGAGGTGAAGCTGAACGGTCAGGCTATAGAGATCGTCAACTCTTTTAAGTATCTGGGCAGTGTGTTGAGTAAAGATGGGACTATGGATGAAGAGGTGCGAGAGAGGGTACAACAGGGGAAGAGGGTTGTAGGAACGCTAAAAGCAGTAACAAGAAATAGGGTGGTCAGTATGGAAGTGAAGAAGTCCTTGCATGACAGTGTGGTAATCCCGACACTGACTTACGGAAGCGAAGCATGGACGTTGGTTGAGAGACTCAGACCAAGAGTGAGAGCAGTGGAAATGAATTACTTGAGGAGTGCGTGCGGAATTACATGGAGGGATAGACAGACTAATGAGGAAGTAAGAAGGAGGTGTGGTGTGGAGGTAGATGTGCTGGAAAGTGTGAAAAGGAACAACTTGAGATGGTTCGGCCATATGGAACGTATGGAAAGCGAGAGAATGACTAAGAGGGTGTACGAGAGCGAGGTGGAGGGACAGAGGGGGAGAGGTAGACCGAATATGAGGTGGAAGGATGGAGTGAGGAACTACATGAATGAAGGCGGTGCTGGTTGGGGGGAGGGGCGTCGACTGACTGGGGACAGAGGTGCATGGGGGCGGTTCGTTCGTGGCCACCCCTTCGGGGATCACGGCGTCAGGCAATAGATAGATAGATAGATAGACCACCTCGTTCGGTTCGTAAGGTCTGTGTGGCCAGTGAATCTATGTAAATATATCTCTCACTCACTCACTCTCTCTCTCTCTCCTCCTCCTCTTCCTTTACCACCCACCTCCTCCTCCCCCTCTTACTAACATACACGCACACAGTAACTCCCACTCCTCCACCTCCTCAAATGCTTTCTTTCTCCTCATTTCTTCTTATTATTATTTTCTTCATCCACCTCTGCCTCCTCATCTTCTTCTTTCTCCTCCTTATCCTCTTTCTCCTCTTTTCCTTTTCCTCCTCTTCCTCCTCCTTTTCCTTCCCCTACTCTTTTCTTGTGTTTCTTCTTCCTCCTCCTCCTCCTCTCCTCCCTCCTCTTACTAACATACTGACACGCTAACTCCCAGACAGTCAAAGCCACTCCTACACAAACGTACACAAACCTACACATACACACATGGCTATTCACACACACAAACCTACACGTACACACTGCTATTCACACACAAAGCTAGACGTACACACGGCTATTCACACACAAACCTAGACGTACACACTGCTATTCACACACATGGATATATGCATGCACAGCCTTTCGTGTACAGATATTCGTAAATAAATACTCATGATATTCCCACACAAGACTATTCACACACTGTATATTCCTACTATATATATATATATATATATATATATATATATATATATATATATATATATATATATATATATATATATATATATATATTAATTTTCAGAACAAACCAGCTATATACTGTATTAATAAATACATATTTATTATTAACCCCTTCTGTACCGACGACGTCTTTATTTTATTCCAGCTGTATTTAGACGATTTTCTTCAGCTTAGGGAGGACGTCTTCCCATAAATGGTTACAAACTATCTCCATTAGTCCTTTTAGTTACCATATATCTTTCCTAAGTATCATCAAACCGTCTAAGTGTAGCTGAACTCAACTTAATAAAACGTTGCCGGTACAGATGGGTTAACATATAGCTGATTTGATCTTAACATCAATCTAAATGGATGTATTTGCATAAGGAGAATCGCAAGGAGCTGACGAACATTTGTCAGTAGCTGTGCGTTTCCAGTGAGATATACAAAACATTTTCTGAAGCTTACCCCTTTATTCAACATCTAACAGACATTATTACAGCACAGAGCGAGCCAGCTGAGACATGACTTATTTGACCGACTGTACACGGACGTACAGATGGTACATATTGATATTCCAGGAAAACTTTTATTCCAGGGCAAGTCTCACGATACTTCCACATCCTTTATTTTCTGTCTGCTGCGCTCCATTCTTCTTCTATTGTCTTTGTTTCTTCTATTGTTTGATTCTTCTTCTTCTTCTTCTATTGTCTTTGTCTTCTTCTTGTTACTTCCTCATCCTTTATATTCTGTCTCCTGTTCTCCCTTCTTCTTCTATTGTCTTCTTCTTCTTCTTCTTTTGTCTTTCTTCTACCTATTCCTCTTACTTCTACCTCTTCTCCCACTCCTCCTCTTCTCTCCTCTTCTCTTCCCATCTCTCTCCTCCTCTTCCTCTTCTGTCTTCTCTATTTCTTCTAATATGTCTTTCACTCCTTTTCATCTTCTCCTATTGTTCCACTTTCTCCTTCTCCTCCTATTCATTTCCCTCCCTCTCTCATCCCTTTTCTTCCTCCTCTTCTTTCTTCTTCTTCCTCTCCTTCCTCCTCTTTACTCTATATTTTCTCTTCCTCCTCTTCCCCCATCTCCTCTTTTTCTCCTCCTATTTCTCTAACTCCTTTTCTTCTCCTCCTCCTCCTCCCATTTCTCTCCCTCCTCATCCTCTTTACTCAATATTTTCTCTCCCTCCTCCTCTTCTTCTTCTCCTATCTCTCTCCACCTTTTCCTCCCTCTCTCTCTCTCTCTCTCTCTCTCTCTCTCTTCCCGTTCTCTCTATATTTTCTCTCCAGGTTTTTCCACTGCTGTCATTCTTTACGTCCCACAACCACTCTCCTTCTTTTGTACTCTCTCTCTCTCTCGCTCTCTTCAGCTTAAGAATGTAAACACAGAAACCTATATGGGAGTACCAATATCGAGTAACCTAAAACCGAGTCAACAATGTTCAGAAGTTGTTAAGAAGGCAAACAAAATAATTGGCTTTATAGGCAGGTCATTTGAGCATAAATCCAAAGACATTATCCTAACCCTTTACAATTTCTTAGTCCGCCCTCTTCTGGAATACTGCGTTCAATCTTGGTACCCGTATTACCAAAAAGATATAGACAAGCTAGAACGAGTTCAACGTAGAGTTACTAAAATGATACATAGCCTAAAGAACAAACCATACGAGGAGCGTCTTAGAGAATTAAATCTATTTCCTTTAACCCAGCGCAGATTAACAGGCGACTTAATTCAAGTGTTCAAAATCATCAAAGGCATCGACAATATGAACTGTAGCAAGTACTTCACTATCGACCAATCTAATTACACGCGGGGAAACGGTTGCAAAATTATTGGTAAATCTTTTAACTCACACGAATCTAAGAATTTAATCTTCAATCGAGTTGTCAACTTGGGGAATGGGCTTCCCCGAGACGTTATAGACTGCAGCACCGTTGATTCATTCAAACTTCGCCTAGACAAATATCTCGCATCAAACCCGCGACTGAATGAGTTTGTAAATGAATAACTTTATTTTATCCCCCCCTCAGTTACTAACCCATCTGTTCCCTACTAACTTCCTAATCCTGCCACGAAAATTAGTTCCAGGGCAGTAGTTCCCTTTCCAATGTTCCCTTAACCACTCTAACCACTGTTTGGACACTTGATCCTCAGTGTTTTGGAGGACAAGCAGCCTAGAAGGGTCACTATATCTGTTGTTGCTTGATTTTCTTTGTACTCCTTTGTGCTCTCCCTCTCTCTCTCTCTCTCGACGCCGGATCTCCCACCGTCAACAGCTCCGCACCGCCACTGAGAAAATTCGATCATAATTTGAGTATTTCAAAACCCTATTCCCTTTATTCATAGCATGAACAGTAGCTAAGTGCTTGTTTAACCTCCACATAGTTCTGTAGTTGCCGTGCATGTTATTTTATTGCTTTTCTGACTGATAAACATTGTTGTTTACATTTGTTATCCTAGCTTGTAGCAGACGACGCGCACCTCAAATCGACCTATCTTTGTATTTTCTTATTAACTCTAATAGTTATCATATTCAGTATCCTACTGTAGCTATATATATCTGTTATTTTAGTTGTTGCTTGCATGATCTTGTAGTAACCTTTGACTGATAACTTTGTTTATCTAAATATAATCCTGCTTGACTAGCCTACAGTGACACCAGCGCCATCTGTTGATACAGTATATTAACCCCTTGTGTGCAATTACACTTTATTCTTATAATTATAATCTCTATTTGGTGAATTGTATATTTAGTTACATATTCTATTATATATATACAATATATATATATATATATATATATATATATATATATATATATATATATATATATATATATATATATATATATATATAATATTTGTTTTGCTTTTTAGTTAGGTTATCACCCCTGGTAGCCTATTTCTTTGTATTTCATATTTTTTGTTTTCGGTTAGTCTAGGCTATCATCGCTTGTGGCCTATTTCTGTGTACCGGTATTTTATAATTTTTGTTTTTGGTTATTTTTGTTTTCGGTTAGTCTAGGCTATCATCCTTGGTGGCCTATTTCTGCGTACTTCAATTTTAAAATTTTCAGTTAGGCTATCACCGCTGGTGGCCTCTTTCTGCGTACCGGTATTTCATAATTTTTGTTTTCGGTTATTTTTGTTTTCGGTTAGGATAGGCTATCACCCCTGGTGGTCTATTTCTGTTCAAATAAAAATAAAATTGTTTTCGGTTCGGCTATCACTGCGTATTTAAATTAAATTTTGTTTTGTTTTGATTTTCGGTTAGGCTATCACCGCTGATAACCTATTTGTGCGTATTTCAATTTTTTTGTTTTCGGTTAGGCCTATTTAAGTAAGTGAAGCGACCTGAAGTGAGTGAAGTGTTTTTAAAGTGAGATAAGTGTTTTTAAAGTGAGTTAAGTGTTTTTAAAGTGAGTTAAGTGTTTTTAAGTGAATTAAGTGTTTTTAAGTGAGTGAAGTGATCTGAAGAAAGTGATCGTCACCATGCCTCGTGCCTGTATGAACTGCGCCGGTAGGTTTGGTGCTTCCATGTTTTCTCCTGCCAATCCACAAGTCTGCCGACTCTTCCAGCAACGAGAGGATTTGACAGCGAAATTGGATGAAGCCCACAACAAGATCAACGCTCTCACCAGGAAGCTGGAATCACTCCAAGAGTTTGTAACACTCAACGTTGGAGTATCACTAACTCCAATTGTTTCAACTCAAGCATCCACCACCACCCCAATGTCATCTGCCAACAATCCAACACCTGCAGTAGCCACTGCAGCAGATGCTTCTGATGACCCTGAGCTGACATCAAACCAGGACAGCTGCCCTGTTCACCTTAGTCTCTCCCCCACTCCTCGTGCAAGAAGCCTGCTAGCACGAACAATACCAACCCCTCGCCCCCGTTCTAACCACTCATCTCTCCGACCTGTATGCAGAGTCTCGCCACCACAGGTTTCCGGATTTACACCAGTGAGGAACGGTGCACGGCCAACGCAGAAAAGGTCTCATCTACCAGTCACAATGTCAAACAGATTCGATATCTTGGTAGAGATGGAAGACGAACCAGAAGAGACCAGGCTCGTTGGGGATTCCATCCTACGAGGACAGGTCGAACAGTTCTGCGACAGAGTCCCAAATCGACGAAAAAGATTTTGCATCCCAGGAGCTGGACTGGACGACATTGTGGAAGCCTTCGAAGATACCACAAAGGATGCAAACGAAAATACCCTTTTTGTCATCCATGCTGGTTCAAATGACGTCATGCGCACCAGATCCGAAGAGTTGATGGAGAAATATCGCAAGATGATCCAGCACTACAAAAACAAGTAAAGGAATATCTTCATCTCAGGCATTCTCCCCAAGATCGACGCACCTGACAAATTCTACGACAAGGCCTCCAGCACAAATAGTCGACTAAAATATTTGTGTCTGAAGGAAGAAGTTGAATTCATCAACCTCTTGGATAATTTCTATAACCAACCTACTCTGTTCCGCAAGGATGGCACTCATCTAAACTCTGTGGGTTCAGCATGCATGGGTCGTCTCCTACACGAAGCAGTCCGCAGCCATGGATCAAAAAACGCCATCCGAGAAGAAGCAGCAGTGACATAAATCATCTAACGCCAAGCAAAAAACAGAGGCAACCGAGGACCACCAGAGAAAAGGACCGAAGACAGTGAAGACCGAGGACAGCCATGAACATAAATGTAGATCCGACAAGAACCAAAAATATTATTAAAGCGCGTTCCGTGAGTTCTAAAATAACAAATTTGAAGGTTTTCTACGCAAACGCTCCTAGCATACGCAATACATTTTCAGATTTAGAGGAGCTAGTGTTTACAGAAAATTATGATGTGATTGGCATAACAGAATCTTGGCTCAATACAGAAGATAGAGACTTTTTAGCAGAGTATTCACTTCCCGGTTATGTAATGTTTGAAAAAAGCCGAATAAATAGAAATGGAGGTGGCGTTTTACTTTATATCAAAGAAAGACTTAACCCTACCCTTCTGTCAAAACCTCAAATTGTGAACGTCGACACATCTTTTGTGCTAATAAAGAATAATAAAGGTACAAAAATAATACTTGCATTAATATACAGACCTCCACCTCAATCAGTGCAAACTGACCAAGAAATTTACGAACAAATTGCAGATGTAAGTAACTCACAAGATACCGTAATTTTTGGCGACTTTAATTTACCTGTGACCAAGTGGGGCGATACTCTTACTTCACACTCCGGACATGACTTGTATACGAACTTGCAAGAGAGTTCGCTTTATCAATTTGTTCGAACGCCGACCCGTGGTAATAACGTTCTTGACATTGTACTTGCAACAAAAGAAGAATTAATAGAGAATTTGAATGTTGGTGATGAATTCACTAACAGCGACCATCTTACGATAACTTTCACTTTAAAGTTTACTAGTAACGAACCAAACAGTAGCATCGAAAAAGTCCCTAATTTCAGGAAAGCAAACTTTCATAAACTTAGAGCTATGTTTAAAGAAACTGACTGGAGTTTTTAATTAACAAAAACGACTTAAATACATTTTGGAAGTTATTCGAAACCACTTACCTAAAAGCAGTGCAAGACTGCATACCATCGAAAATACGGCGTCCAGGCCATAATAATAAGCCCAAATGGTGGAATAAAGATATTTCAAACTGTCTGCTTGCTAAAACATTTGATAATGAGAGATTAAAATCCTCACAAAATGACGAAGAACGGGTGAAATTTGTAGAGCTACGACGCAAAGCCAAAATGATAATCAAGCAAAGTAAAAAGACCCTAGAGTTACATATTGCGAATGAAACTAAAACAAACCCGAAAGAATTTTATAGTTTTATCAGAAAGAAAAAAGTAGTTACTTCAACTGTTGGACCGTTAGTTGATGCAAATGGAGAATACACCAAAGACGAAGTACAAATGAGTAATGCCCTCAATACCTTCTTTGCATCAGTTTTTATAACAGAAGACCTCAGTGATATCCCTACACCATCGCCGATTCAGATTGATAATTCAGATGTTCTAAGCAATATCACCGTTACAGAGAGAAAATTATTGAATTGTTTAGATAAACTCAAGTTAATAAAACGCCTGGACCTGATAAAATCTCGCCTGGAGTTCTAAAGGAAGCTAAGGATGAGCTCTCCAAACCACTGACATTACTATTCAATAAATCCTTGCAGTCTGGAACTATGCCTGATTAGTGGAAGCTAGCCAACGTAACACCGATATTAAAAAAAGGAAGCAAATACCTACCCAGTAACTATCGTCCAATTAGCTTAACCTCAGTTGTATGTAAAATGCAAGAAACGCTCATAAGAGACAGACTCGTAAATCACTTAGAGGAAAATAACATACTTAAAGATACTCAACACGGCTTTCGTAAAAAACATTCCTGTTTAACAAACCTCTTAGACTTCTTCCAGATATCCTCAACCTCTACGATGAGAGTAAAGCTGTAGATATTATATACCTTGATTTTCAAAAGGCCTTTGACAAAGTTCCCCACAAACGTTTGCTGCTAAAACTAAAAGCGCATGGAATACAAGACGGTGTGTTGAAATGGATAGAAAATTGGCTCAGCGACAGAAAGGGGTCTCACCTGTACAATCTCACAATTTGCTGACGATACAAAAATTGCAAATAGTGTACTCTCAAAAGAACAAGTTGATGATATGCAACACAATCTAGATAAATTGTCATGTTGGGCCCAAATTTGGTAAATGAGTTTCAATGCGGATAAATGTAAAGTACTACATATCGGATACCTAAATGAGAAAGCAAACTGTTCGATGAATGGCACTCGGCTTAACCCTTAATTGGCGGCGCTCAACTTATGTCGTGTGAAATAAATATGGACTATGTGGCGGGTCACAACTTATGTCGAGCACCATTTTCAGCAGGTAATGTTGCTGAGAGAGAGAGCTGAGCGGTGTGAGGAGCGTAGCAACTGTATAACCGTCGCCCACCACCGCGGTGGACCAACTGACCTGTATTCTAACTTCCTCCCCCTCTTCTCACTCGCTACACAGGGAATTATGTAGGGAAATTACCTAATTACAGGGTTTTTGCACTCGTGTTGCACGATCGTTGCAAGAGAACCAGTGGTCGTACAAGGAGGGTTCGGGTGTCATTGGAAAGCTCTGTTTATGCCCTTTCAGGGATAGACACTTGTTTTACGCTCTGGGTCTTATTTAGGCATGAAAATGATCACGTAAACAACCATATTTAGGGTAAAAAAAAACACGCTGGGCGCTACGGTCAAATAGACCACCTAGGCCGCTCGTAAGGGGTTAAGAATGTAAACAGAGAAACCGATCTGGGAGTAACAATATCGAGTAACCTAAAACCGAGTCAACAATGTTCAGAAGTTGTTAAGAAGGCAAACAAAATAATTGGCTTTATAGGCAGGTCATTCGAGCATAAATCCAAAGAAGTTATCCTAACCCTTTACAATTCCTTAGTCCGCCCTCTTCTGGAATACTGCGTTCAATCCTGGTGCCCTTATTACCAAAAAGATATAAACAAGCTAGAACGAGTTCAACGTAGAGTTACCAAAATGATACCTAGCCTAAAGAACAAACCATACAAAGAGCGTCTTAGAAAATTAAATCTATTTCCTTTAACCCAGCGCAGATTAAGAGGTGACTTAATTCAAGTGTTCAAAATCATCAAAGGCATCGACAATATGAACTGTAGTAAGTACTTCACTATCGACCAATCTAATTACGCGGGGGGGAAACGGTTGCAAAATTATTGGTAAATCTTTTAACTCACACGAATCTAAGAATTTCTTCTTCAATCGAGTTGTCAACTTGTGGAATGGGCTTCCCCGAGACGTTATAGAGTGCGTTGATTCATTTAAACTCCGCCTAGACAAATATCTCGCATCAAACCCGCGACTGACTGCGTTTGTAAATGAATAACTTTATTTCATCCCCCCCTCAGTTACTAACCCATCTGTCCCCTACTAACTTCCTAATCCTGCCACGGACATTAGTTCCTTTTCCAATGTTCCCTTACCCACTCTAAACCACTGTTTGGACACTTGATCCTCAGTGTTTTGGAGGACAAGCAGCCTAGAAGGGTCACTAGACCTGTTGTTGCTTAATTTCCTTTGTACTCCTTTGTACTCTAACACACACAAGCAAAGTCTCTCTCTCGTACACACATACATCAATAAACAAATGCTCATACTTCAGTACTCTCCTTCTTACACACACAAACACACATATATACATACTGTATATTTATATAGCGGTATACAGTATATATATATATATATATATATATATATATATATATATATATATATATATATATATATATATAATATATATATGTATATATATATATATATATATATATATATATATATATATATATATATATATACGGTATATATATATATATATATATATATATATATATATACAGTATATATAAATTATACACACGCACTCATACTTCAGTACCCTCTCTCTCTTACACAAACATACAAAGACAACAAATAC
>JBAKBP010023265.1:15000-37255 GCA_037953745.1 Lithodes maja
ACTATTTAATGCTAGACAGTGGAAGGTATCTTTAGTCATTGTCTGAGTTACGTATATGGCGAGTCAAAGCCTATACGACTTGACTTCGACGGAGCTAGGTGCCTGTAACCTTTGTGCATATTTTTCCTTTGCGACTGTAGCAGTATACGAGCGAAGGGCTTTTGCCTACTCTTGCTCGTATGCTCGCTACCTCTTTGTGTTGACCTTTGTGGAGCGCCAGGGCAAGACCAGATACTTGAGATCTGCACTTACCAAGAGAGCCTCCTAGTCAATTATCGTAACATAAGGGAAATCTGTTCAAGGGGAGACAGTAGGCTACGAGCATGCTTGCGCTCTGCCTCGCCTCCTGGTACCTTTTATGCCGCTGCTATTAGTAATAAAGACAGCATTGTGTTTATTAACTTTAACTGTGTATGCTTTAGGAATTCACGTATTATTTTAGCCTAGGTTGATGCTTGGTGCACAACCCAGTATGGCTGTTACTTTGGCTAAGGAAGTACTGTTTTGAGTGGCTATTATTAGTGCTGTCACAGAGTTGTTGCACTCCCTTGTTATATATATGTATCCTACTTATTGGTGTATTTAAGATATACGCTTTAGTGTCCTGCCCCTGCATTATGTCTGTTCTATATTAACGAGCATCTTAGAGCATCAGACGTTTCCAGAAGATTCCATATCTGATTGCTGTAGGACTAGACTACCAGTGTTTTCATAGAGATTGAAGAGTTTAGTGTTGAGTACAGACTCACACTGAAGTTAACGTAAGCATATATTTCTTTATTAAATCTTGTTTTAGTTTATTCAAGCATTGTTATTACTTAAGAGCATTTTATTAACGTAAAGTATTCCTGTTGTGAGTAGGCTTTGCCGTCACCGGAAAGCCTTTGTAGAAGTGCACTAAAACCCAGTTAATTGATACCCCGTTATCCAGGAGATTAACTCTGGAGGGTTTAAGTGTTTTGTTCACCGGCGTAATAGTTCGAGGGTTTGGAATTAGCGTACCGTTGTTGCAGATATAGCCTATCATCTAGTCCAATATTGAGTGCCCTTGTTTATTTCGTAGTGCCGGTCGTAACAATTGGCGACCTTGCCAGGATATAGTGAACTGAATATTGCAGTTTTTTTTTGGAGAAATCTTATTGCCATTTGGGGTTGAATTTATTTCTCGCAGTGTTGGCAGTGGACATTGTTTTGAGGATATATAGAACTTGTTGGAGTTTATTGGTGACCTAGTATTGCACTCAAGAACATCTTCAAATATTTTTTGTGAATAAAGCTACGCGAGAATTTGGCTACTTTTGTTGTGACTTGAGAATTTTGTTGTTGACTCCATCATGTCACTGGACGGGTCTGAACATAGTGAGGGCACAGTGCGAGAGACAGGCGAGGAGGTGGAGAAGGTGGAGTTGTCTAACGGCGTTCGGGTGGTGAACAATGAGGAAGATGCTCGGATTTTTTTTGGAGGAGCCTGTGTCGGCGGATCGGGTGTCGGGGCTAGACCGGTACGGACTGCAGTGTGTAGCCACGGTCTGAGGGTTGTCCGGTACTAGCGGTTTGTCGGGAGGTGAGCTGGTTACCTGGGTGCTCGGTGGGGTTCATGGGGCTTCGGGTGGAGCGGGAGCTGGGGCACCTTCTGCCCAGCCCCCATTCCACTCGACTCCTATCATGGCGCCCCCTCGGGCTCCGGAGCCGGGCACGTTCCCACAGGCCGATGCCCGCTGGCGGTTGGGTATGCCTCTAGGTGGCTCACGGGGTGGGTCCCCAATAGTAGCACCCCCTCCTCAGGGTTTGTCTTCCGAGATGTTGTTTCAGCTCGAGCTCGCCAAACTTAAGCAGCAAGCTGAGCATCAGCATGAGCAGCGAAAGCATAAGCATGAGCAACGAAAGTATGAGGCTGAGCTCGAGCAGAAGAGCATGAGGCTGAGCTCAAGTATAGGTGTCAGGCTGAGTCTGCAAGGTATTGTGCCGATGTTGATCTAGAGAAGACTCGTGTAGAGGTGTTATGGAACCGGGTCGTCCAGGGGGGTCGAGCCCATGACCAGGCCCTGTCGCATCTACTAAAGTTGGTTCCAGTTTTTGATGAGTTGGGAGTCACCGAATTTTTTCTCCGGTTCGAGAAAAAGTGCCAGGAGCACCAATGGCCCGAGGAGAAGTGGGCAGCCCTTGTTTCGTCACGTTTGACGGGGAAAGCACTCAAAGCGTATGATGCTTTGCCCCTAGATTCCTGTGTGAATTACGAGGCGTTGAAAGAGGCTGTCCTGAGAGCATATGAGTTGCAGCCAGAGCCCTATAGGCTGAAATTTAGGGCTGTTCCCAAGAGAAAGGAGGAGACTTTCCAGGAACACGCTAGTGAGCTGTCAGATGCATTTGAGAATTGGTTAAGGTCGGAGAAGGCAACTACTTTTGAGGCAGTGAAGCAATTAGTGTTGTTAGAGCAATTTTTTAAATATACTGGCAGTGACTTGACTCTTAACCTGAAAGAAAAGCAACCAAGAACTCTGCAGGAGGCGGCTAAGATGGCTGACCCCAGGTTGTCATTGATTCGTGGGTGCGGGTCTGCACAGAGAGCTGAGGCAGGTAACAAGGGGCGTACCACTCCCCCCCCCCCCCCCCCCGAATTAATGACACAAATAATTATCCATTTAAGAGTACTGTTGCCAATTATGATCCCAAGTCGAAACCCTTCCCGTTCAAGAAAGGCCAGGGCCCTTCCTCACCTCAGAGGAAGTCCAAGAGCGAAGTGGAGTGTTTCAAGTGTCATGAGAAGGGGCATATTGCACGCTCATGTCCGAGCACACCGCCTACAGCAGTGGTGTCACTAGTGAGCAACATTGGCGTGTCTTTGAGGTCTTCCGCGTTTGCCCGGGGTAAACAGTCGGTTGAATTGAATTGAATTGAAATCTTTTTATTTAGCCTTTAGTATACAATACAATTTTGCTTACAAATGATTTGTTAAAAAACAAAAATATATAATAATAATACAAAAAAATAAGGCTGAGCCTTTTGAGAGATGTCTCTCTTAAAGGCACCTGGCTATAACTCGATCTATCAAAATGCAATTGTATATAATACACTTAGTCACAGCTATGTGCCCCGGGAACTACGTGTTGTAAAGATTTTTTCTAAATTCGAAAAGGGAGGTATGTAGGCAAAATATAATAACATAAAACAAATTAAATTAATGGTGATTAACTCTGAGGTCACACTCACTTCCCAGAGCTCACAGCTGATTGTTCATTATCACAATTACCCATGTAATACCATTTACAAAATTGAATATATATAAACATACATTGTACAACTATTGACTTGATGTTCAAAGGTCATACTCGCAATTATACCCACAATTCGACACAAAGACACATACGCTTCCCTAACAGTATATGCCTAATTAGTAAAGGACATAAACTTTGTTGTGCATGGAATACACACTTTCACCATTCATTTAGACCTATATATGAGAACATGGTAAATAATTTACTGCAGACTATAATATATCCATTTATATTAAAAAAAAAAAAAAAAAAAAAAAAAAAAAAAAAAAAAAATGCATACAAATGCCAACTACCCATACATTATATACACCTTTACATACAAAAATAGAAGCATGTTTATTACAAAATAGTATTCAAGCTCATTCAACCCTTTACGTGACTCTACATATATATATACACACACAGCCAGCGTAAATATTATTAAAGGTTATACATTTGTCGATCTAGGTGATAGGGATGTTGTAATTATTGGTAGCATAATTGGTGATATACTTATTTTAGTAGTCACTGTTGATATCGTGTTAATAGAAAATATTTTAATTGTCTCTTAAACCGAGATATTTCCTGTATATTTCTTAAATTTTGAGGTAATCCGTTCCACACCTTAACTCCATGATATTTTATACATGTCTGAGCTTGACTAGAAGTCATGAGAGGAATTCTTAATAGATCAGCTCCCCTTAAATTGTACCTTTCATTGTTACTAGGTGTAAACAAATCAGTTCTATCAAGGTTATGCAGACATTTAAATACGAAAAGCGCACTGCAATAAGTATTGATATCCTTAAATTTAAATAATTCAAGTTTACTAAAAAGTTCATTTGTGTGGGCATATCTTGATTTATGTGATATAGTTCTAATTATTCTTTTTTTGTGATTTTTCAATAGTTAATAATTTGGTTTTACTAGTTGCACCCCAAATTGTTTGTCAATATAACAACTGTGGATAGATAAGACTATAATATAATTGTTTTAGAGCACTAATATTAAAGCAGTGTCGTGTAAGGTAGAGTATGCCACATTGCTTATTAAGTTGGTTTTTCAAATCATGTATAGTATACCCCACGACAGCCTGCTATCCACCACAACACCAAGAAACTTTATATGTTCCTCCTCCTTTAGTACATTATTTCCAATCTTAATTGGTGCTAAATTTTGAGCGATAGATTTATTCCTCTTAAAAATTATATACTTAGTTTTGTCAATATTAAGAGTAAGCTTATTAGCTTGTATCCACCTTACTATGTTATTTAGCTCATTATTGACTAAATCTATTAGGAAACGTAGATCCCTGTGTCTGGCATACAAAGTGCTATCATCGGCAAATAACAGGAAGTTAAATATAGTGCTAGAGTTAATAAAATAATTAATATATAAAATGAAGAGCAGTGGGCCCAATATGGACCCCTGTGGGACTCCATATGTTATAAACTGTTGTTCAGATTTGCAGTCCTTATATTGCACATATTGCCTCCGATTACTTAAGTATGACTGAAACCAAGTATGTGTAATATCTCTAATTCCATAATGTTTGAGTTTATCTAACAAAATCTGATGGTGAACCGTATCAAATGCCTTAGACAGATCTAAAAATATGCTTATTAAATAATCTTTATTGTCAAAGGAACTGAGGATATCACTTTTGAATTTTGATAAGGCTAATTCAGTGGAACGTCCCTTCCTAAATCCATATTGGGCATCTGACAAAACACCATTAGTAGTGCAATAATCCATGAGCCTATCAAACATAACTTTTTCTAATATTTTACTTATGGCAGGTAAAACAGATACTGGTCGATGATTTTTAAAAAGACCTACATCTCCTGACTTAAAAATAGGTATTATTTTGGCAACTTTAAGATCCTCAGGGAAAATCCCAGTCGCAAATGAACTATTACATAAGTGTAAAATAATAGGTGACAGTATATGGATGACCTTCCTCACTATAGACATAGGTATGTCATCATAACCCGGAGAAGAATCCCGCAAGTTTTCTATGGCATGCAATAATTCATCTTGTGTAATAGGTGACATATTAAATACAGTTTCTTGCCTGTTTAGTAAGTAAGTATTATAATCTACATTTTCATCAGTAATATTTTCTGCAAGAGATTTCCCCACATTGATAAAGTAAGAATTGAACTTATTTTCAATCTGTTGTGGGATATTTAATTCTACATCATTATGCATAAATGTGTCGTTAATCTTATTTTGTTTGTCTTTATTGAGAACAGAATTAATAATTTTCCAGACTTTCTTAGTGTTCCTTGAATTTTCTGTTAGTTTAGTTTTGTAATAATTTCCTTTTGCTTGTCTAATTTCTTGCGAGACTTTGTTGCGTAATGTGCGGAATTCCTCGCCGAACGTGATCGGCCTTAAAGCGTATTTCCGTGCCAGTTTATTCTTCTCTTTGATCAATGATTTAATATTATTCGATATATATGGCTTATTTATGTGATTTGCTTTAATACGTTTCGTAATTATGGGAAAATATTTGTTGAAACACGCACTGAATATACTTATGAAGTTGCTGTAAATAATATTAGGATTGGAAGAAGAATAAACCAGGTCCCATGATACACTCTCCATGCATTGCTTAAAATTATCAAGATTTTTAGCATTATAATTTCTGAAAGATATTGTTGTATCATTTTCCTCTTTAAATTTCGATTTAGAAATATTAGAATTATACACCGAAAATACTGGAAAATGGTCAGAGATTTTATTGTAAACAATTCCACTTAATCTGTTATTAATATAATGATTAGACCAAATATGGTCAATGATTGTTGCTGTGGAGTGAGTGACTCGTGTTGGTTTGCATATTGTATTATAAAATATCTTTGAGTGACATGAATTAGTGAAATCTGCTACTGCATTATCATCTTTATGTCTTAATAGATTGATATTGAAGTCTCCACCAATGTAGCTAATTTTCTTTTCGTCGCTAATAACGGAAATAATATGATTGAATTTCTCTAGAAAATATTTAAAGTCAGAATGAGGCCTCCTATATACAATCATCACAATTACGTTATCTGCATTCTCCGCACATATTTCAATACCTATAGTCTCTATACTGTTGTGCTGCATAGTTAGGTCATTTCTCATAATGTATCTATAACCGGTGTTGAGGTATAATGCTACACCGCCACTGGTGCGGGAAAAACTGTTGGTAAACATTGTGTAATTGGGTAGCTGAAATAAATGTTCTATATCCTTAGTCAATTTGGTTTCACAAAACCCCAAAATATCGAAGTCAAGGTTAAGCGGTTTTAATGTTTGTTCTTTAAAATCTTCGAAATGTGATGGCATACTGTTAATATTGTAATAAAGTAAAGAAAAGGTTGTAAGAGGTATTTTTCCAAGGTGGGAATCGGGATTGCCAGGAAAAACGTAATTACATAATGGGTTCTTATAGCCTAGGGAATTTATCATATAATTATCAGGATCTGTGTCGGTATTGTGGACATCATGATTAAAAGTAAATTGATTGTAAGTTAAATTTTCTAAAATGTTAAGTGAGATATTTTCTTCGTTTTGAATTAAGATATCGCAGTTTATGTTTAATAATAATTCATCGTCACTGAGACTTGAAAAAGGTAAACAACCATAAGTATCCATTATGCACGTCTTATATGATCTTAAATTCTAATCAAGAAGCCCAAAAAGGTGTCTCACTGAGAGGTGAATCTGTCAGGCTTCTTTCTATTCCGAGACTGTTTGTCTGTTGACCATGATGTTTCCCGGTGAGACAGTCCAGTTGCTCCATTTTCTTCATGTGTTGACAATGGTCGGGGTAGTGTCACATCTCTGGTGTGGCTGGTATCCTCGGTTGCGAAGTCATCGCCGGTGCAGAAGCAGCAGGAGGGCTCGTCACCCGTCCGAGATGTTTTTTGTGGTCATAGGGGGCACGGCACTGTGAGGTGGGCTGGTGTGGAGCATAGGCTTGAGTTGTTGCGTGATACGGGCGCTTCCCAGACCATTGTTAAGAATTTCACTGGCAAGCCTATTAACGCGGCTCGGGTTGTCGTGGTTCAAGGCATCAATGCTACGCAGTCTTACCCACTGGTCAGAGTAGAGCTTGAGGTGGACGGTGTGACACGGGAGTTGGATGTGGGTGTGGTGGAGAAATTGCCAGTTGAGGGGGTCGACCTCCTTCTCGGCAACGACTTTGCGGTGCCCACTTCCGAGGTTCCACCTTTAGTCGTTGCCAAGAGGGCGGCCGACACGAGTAGAGATGGGCAAGAGGGGCTCGAGAGATCTTAGTCCGCTCAGGTGTCACAGCCTAATACCCAAGTTTTAGACCAGCGGAGGAAGGGTCGGAAGGAGAAAGTCAAGGCTGGTCGGGTTGAGAGTTTGGATCCAGCGACACTCCTTGGTGACTCGGTACTTGACCCAAAGGTGAGCTCCGGAGTGGCCCCAGAACCTGTCCCCCCTAGTGATATGGTAGGGCGTGATGGCACTCCGCGACAGAGTAGTTCCCAGGTGCAACGAGAAGATCCTAGTCTTGAGAGTTGTGGGAACGGGGCTATTGAACTCGGCGAGGACGGGGAAGCATGTCATGTGAACCTGTCGAAGGAGTTTGTGAGGCAACCACCTGAGCAGCCTACTGTCCCTATGTTGGTCTGCAGCGGCCAAGGTGGAGAAGGAGAGGGGGGCAGTGAGGCGCAGGTGGTGAAGAGTTGGGATTATCATGTCTCGGCGGAGCAGTGGGCGGGGGACTCGAGCCAGGTAGCTGTGGAAGCGCTAGAGCACCTGCCTGAGCAGCAGTGTGCAGCGCTCCAGCACCTGCTCGGTTCATACCCCACTGTTTGTGCCGAGCACCCAGGCCTCACAACTCATGCGGTGCACGATGTTCCGCTGACAGGTCACTTGAGTGTGAGTAAACCGTTGGCCTCGTTGTT
This sequence comes from Lithodes maja, assembly GCA_037953745.1. Taxonomy (NCBI): domain Eukaryota; kingdom Metazoa; phylum Arthropoda; class Malacostraca; order Decapoda; family Lithodidae; genus Lithodes; species Lithodes maja. Next base: position 23,183 of record JBAKBP010023265.1, read on the forward strand.
TCAGTGGTTCAAGGTGGGCGACGAGGCTTTGGCATGGTTGTCAGGTCAGGGTCGACCCATGGCTGCTAAGGGTAGTGGTCAGAATCAGGACATTGAGCAGATTGGTGAGGTTGGCTGTGGAGTGGTTGCGCCCAGTCGTCGAATAGCCTCCCAATGCTGCCCTAGTAATATGCATCAGCCCTACCATAGACCGACTGTAACTGGCCATGTCGCTGAAGATGGTGATGCTGCGCAGGCAGATGTAGTCGCAAGGAATACGGGGGTGCGCATGTACGGTATCGGCAGGGGAGCATTAGCAATTATGAACTGTGGGAGTGACTGCACAGGTGGTACAGATTGTCCCTCTCATGACCTGGCTGTTCTAGGGACAAAGGTGGAGAAGGAGGGAGACTATAGTGTAGAAACTGCGGTCTCGGCTGGGTTGTGGGAGGGCAATGAGCATGTTGTTATTCGAGATAAGTTTCAACCTCTTGTTCCTAAGCGTCAAGAGAAGTTGTTTACTAGGCTGTGGCAGTACATCCGCATGTTTGTTGATTCTCCGGGCCTGATGTACGGGGTAGAATCCGACATGGAGGCTGGAGACAGTGCAAGGCTCAAGTTGGCTCCCTACCGTATAATTCCTGCTCGACAGCCTGTCGTGAAAGCAGAGCTGGACTAAATGGTGAAAAAGGGTCTGAGGGATAAGGGATATCGTGAGTGGTCGTTGCCAGTAACTTTGCAACCTGAGTTAAGTGGCAAGATCCGTGTGTATGTTGATTGCAAGAGTGTTTGTGCATCATCCCTGACAGACGCCTATACCTTATCTAGAGTTGACGACCCCATAGACCGCATCGGGGCTGCCTCGCTTATCACGAAGGTAGAACTAGTGAAAGGTTATTGGCAGGTCCCGTTGCAGGAAAGAGCGAAGGGAAGTGCCAGTCTTGTGATGGACTGGGCAGAGTATCAGTGTCAGGTGTTTAGTTGCTGCCGGAACACAAGTTGGATGTGTGGCATGTTAAGGGCACTGATAATGTTATGGCTGATTGTTTGTCACGGGAGGGTATGACTTAAGGAGCACCCTCGCCGTTCAGTCAGTGTGTGTTTGAGAGTAGAGAAAAATTAGGCTGTAGGGGCACTGTAATGCAAAGCCGCCAAAAACACTATTAAAAATAATACAAAAACCTCACATAAAAACTCTTTCTTTTGATAGTATATAAGTGCAGGATGTTACAGCAACAATCTAAGACATGCTGAGTTTTTGTCTTAGTAGGCTGGGTTTGTTGAAGCTTGCTCATTGAGCGTAATATTGTTGAGTGATACTATTCTTTTGGGGAAGTGTTGTGTAGATTTGTTTATATAATGAAGTGTTTTATGTTGTGATTGTGCCTTGTTTTCACAGCTTGGAGGAGTAGCTAGGTGAGGCGGGGTTTATGAGCATTCTGTCTGGTCAGATATGGCGTTTACCTGAGGTTAAAACGTCCCACATCTTGGGCGGGGTGTTACGCTGGCCAGCTTGCCAGAATGTGCTCGTACTCGCTAGCGCTCGCCAGGGCAGTGGAATGGGCTATAATGATCGTAGAACGATGTTCTTTCTTTCCTAGTATTCATGTAGTCACAACCAGATCAGTGGTGGTCTTTATTCTTGTCTGTGACACATGGAAGTATTTTATATCAGTCATAGAGTATAAGATATGCAGTGTGAAGTTAAAGAGAAAGAGCGAAGGAGAAAGAGCGAAAGAGGCAGCGAGGTAGTAATATGTACATGTGTATGTACGTGTGCTTCCCTCGCTCGCGCGGGCTTTCTCAGGCCCCTGATTGGCTGGCGCGCCTGGCGCGTCCTAAGGACGCCTGCATTTCATGACGTAGTGGTCTGTGATTGGGTACCGCTGTCCTAGTGTTGGTGCTGGGGGCCTCCGCCGCGTTTCTCCTGCAGAGCTTGGCGTAGCGTGCTTGGTACTAGACGTCCCTTGCAATCTGTCCCCCAATCTAACCCCCTGTACTACTGTTTCTCTCTCTGAACTTCTTCTTTTCCATTACTTCTCATCTTTATTCAATTACTTATCCCTTCTGGTTCTGCATACGACTTCCATAGTCGGCCAGTCGTATTACCAGCACCAGTTCTCACATATATGTTTTGCACTAGCTTTAGGGATTATTAGTCATAGTCACATGAGTCATATTATCATTGGGCGCTTCTAATTATTGAGTTGTTCGTTGTTACTATTTAATGCTAGACAGTGGAAGGTATCTTTAGTCGTTGTCTGAGTTACGTATATGTCGAGTCAAAGCCTGTACGACTTCGACGGAGCTAGGTGCCTGTAACCTTTGTGCATATTTTTTGTTTGCGAGTGTAGCAGTATACGAGCGAAGGGCTTTTGCCTACTCTTGCTCGTATGCTCGCTACCTCTTTGTGTTGACCTTTGTGGAGCGCCAGGGCAAGACCAGATACTTGAGATCTGGACTTACCAAGAGAGCCTCCTACTCAATTAACGTAACATAAGGGAAATCTGTTCAAGGGGAGACAGTAGGCTACGAGCATGCTTGCGCTCTGCCTAGCCTCCTGGTACCTTTTATGCCGCTGCTAGACTTTATTAGTAATAAAGACAGCATTGTGTTTATTAACTTTAACTGTGTATGCTTTAGGAATTCACGTATTATTTTAGCCTAGGTTGATGCTTGGTGCACAACCCAGTATGGCTGTTACTTTGGCTAAGGAAGTACTGTTTTGAGTGGCTATTATTAGTGCTGTCACAGAGTTGTTGCACTCCCTTGTTATATATATGTATCCTACTTATTGGTGTATTTAAGATACACGCTTTGGTGTCCTGCCCCTGCATTATGTCTGTTCTATATTAACGAGCATCTTAGAGCATCAGACGTTTCCAGAAGATTCCATATCTGATTGCTGTAGGACTAGACTACCAGTGTTTTCATAGAGCATTGAAGAGTTTAGTGTTGAGTACAGACTCACACTAAAGTTAACGTAAGCATATATTTCTTTATTAAATCTTGTTATAGTTTATTCAAGCATTGTTATTACTTAAGAGCATTTTATTAACGTAAAGTACTCCTGTTGTGAGTAGGCTTTGCCGTCACCGGAAAGCCTTTGTAGAAGTGCACTAAAACCCAGTTAATTGATACCCCGTTATCCAGTAGATTAACTCTGGAGGGTTTTAAGTGTTTTGTTCACCGGCGTAATAGTTCGAGGGTTTGGAATTAGCGTACCGTTGTTGCAGATATAGCCTATCATCTAGTCCAATATTGAGTGCCCTTGTTTATTTCGTAGTGCCGGTCGTAACAATCATCAATCAATGGACCTAGTATTGATCAGTGTAGACCTTTGATCGGATCTATGTATCCCCCCTTCTCCCTCATGTTTAGCCCCATCATCGTTAACAAATAGACTTGTTAATGACCAGTATGTGACCTTTGATCGGCTTTCTGTATCACCCCACTATGATTAACTCTTCCTCCTCCCTCATGTTTAGCCCCATCATTACCAGCTGAAGGAGAACTTGAATCATAGGAGGGTATGATTAAAAGGGTGTTTTTTTCTGGACCTCCTTCTCCCTCATGCTTAGCCCCATCATCATCAACCAATAGACCTGTTAATGACCAGTGTAGACCTTTGAACGGCTCTCTGTATCACACACTTTCATTAACTCTCCCTTCTCCCTCATGTTTAGCCCCATCATCAACCAATGGACCTTTGAACGCCTGTATGTATCACACTACTTTGATTAACTCCATCATCATCATGGGCTTTAGGATAACTTGAAACAGAATGGTGTATACTGTATTTATGTTTTAGGATATATATTCACAGATTGCTATTATATATTTTAAATGAAAATAATATCAATCAATTGCTGTTATGAATGTTAATTGATAATATTAATCAATTTCTCCAAGTCGCTTAGCAGAAACCCCCCAGATATATCTTCCCCATACAAGACGATTTCAATAAGCTGATAAAGGCCGAACATAGTCAACGGATAAGGAGTAAAGTACATGTCTGCAGATCTTCAATTTATAATTTAATAATGGTTGACAATTCCCCAATGTGTGTGAGTGTGTGTGTGATGTATGTGTCTGTCTGTCTGTCTGTATGTGTATGCGTGTGTGAGTCTGTCCGCCTGTCAATATCCAATCACGAGAACAAACTTTGATCAAAACTCATCTTTCATCAAAGTCTTAAGTCTTAACTGGACCTTGAGTTGAACGGCAATTGACCTCGCAAGAGTTTCGGGATATAAAGACGGTGGCACACGAGCGATTTTTCCGTCAATTTTACGGGCAATTGTTGTCTGGCAGCTTCAGAATATATGGTCCGTAAGAATTAAACTACTTAAGGGGGTTCACCGTCTTTTTTTATCTTTATCTCCTTTTCTCTCTTTCTCTGACTTGTATCCATTGGCCCCATTCAGCCAACTGTTTTAAGACCTTTATCCCCATCCAGGTGTCGATTTTTTCCTGGCGAGCGATAGCAAGCCAGCATTGTATGGAGAAATCCGGCTTTGCCGGAGAAATTTTTCAATCGAAAATTGTACAAATGCTTGCTGTAAAACAAATATATATATATATATATATATATATATTGGCTCGCTACCGCTCGCCAGGAAAATATTTACACCTGGATGGGGGTAAACGTCTTAAAACAGTAGGCTAGGCTGAATGGATACAAGCCAAAGAGAGAGGGAGAGAAAGATAAAAAAGCGAGGTGGGCTCCCTTACACTACTACCTTACATAATCTACCTTCGATCTACTTTTCGATTCCAATCCGAATGAGCCTCAAAATAGAACGAGAAATAACTTGCTCATCGAAAATTGCCAGAAAATGCGTTCGTGTGAAGCTGGAGTCACACGAGCCGTTTTTCGAGCAATTTATACGGGAAATTATGGTCTGGCAGCTTCAAATATTACACTTTATCAGAATTCAACCACCTAACACATTTTACCTTCAGTCTAGTTACCGATACCAGTGCAAAAAAGTCCCTAAATATAACTAGAACAAATCATCGATTCCTCCTCCACTCGACTCCAGCAGCACCACACCTCCCTGGAACCTCCTGTATTCATCATCATGAATGCCGCTTGCCCTATCATCAACCACCACATATACTACCGTGGACTGGTGAAGTGGTATAATGTACAGAGAGGTTATGGCTTTATCACCAGTGGAGGAGATGATTTCTTTATTCACAGAGAAAACATCGACAAGCCCAACCCAGAACACAAACTAGCGTCACTGGGAGAAGGAGAGGAGGTGATCTTCTACATCAAGATCGGGAAGAAGGGAACAGAGGAAGCAATGGGTGTACGAGCCGTTTACGACAAACCTGTGATAGGCTCAAAACACGCACCCAGGAAGCAGCAAGGAACAACAATCCCCAAAACATCTAGCAACAAGATCGACATCATCACTATTGTAGTGCAAACTGCAATAGCGCTTGCTGGGGAGGACAGAAGCCGAATATCTGTGCTTCTACCTGCTCTTCTGAAGGCCAACAAACTTCCAACAATCATCATCCCTCCAGATCTCCTAGCTCGAACAACAACCGAGAAGCCATCCAAAAAGAAGCCGTCCATCAACCCGAAGACTCAACCAGCTGGGCCAAAGACGAAAAGTGCTCCCAAGCAGCAGTCCAAGCTTCCACAACCACCGAACCTGCACAAGAGGAAAGCAGAGGAGCTTACAACAACTCCTCCAGCACCACCAACAACATCTCGGACCACCTCAAACCTCCAGCCTGACACCATCGCTAAGCCTCTACCATCTCTGCCTCTACCATCTATGCCAATGGTCTTCGACGAACCTGAGGGATTAACCAAGCAACATCAACAGCGAATGGCACATACGCTCAAAAACCTCAGCCGACAATAGCAAGGTGGTTAGCCCACCATCTTTCATCTCTCCAACTCTTCATACTCACCACTTTACCTTCAACTTCAACCTCTACTTTCTACACTTGTGGGGACTCTACCTCACATCCAATTCCAATTCCTAACTTCACTTCTCCTTGATAATGATGGCTGCGCCCATTGAAACGTCGGAACCATTTGCAAACCTCCTTTACCAACTTCCTGAAAATACCAGAAAAACTATACGAAAAATTGAGAGTATCAATAAAAAACTCAATAATGCAAACTGTGCCTATTATTTTAATCTCACCTGCCTGAAAGAAAATATCCTCCCTGGCTACACTAATATATATATATATATATATATATATATATATATATATATACTGTATGTATTGGTGAATGAATTTGTGTGTGTGTGTGTGGGGGTGGGTGGTGGGGGTCATGTATTTACCTTATGTATTATAGTACATTTCAAATACAAACTTTACAGGGAACGAACCAAAGGTATACAATCCAGAATCTATTATTAAAGACCAGAAATGGATGGGAGGAAGGGGAGTAGTAAAAGGAAACACCCAACTTTTGATGTTACTTTAAGGGGGTAGTGTGCTTGGTTTCTGGTCTATGTATTTATTAATTAATATATTTTTCAATTTCCTCGCTAGACCTCCATCAAGATTAGAAAAACACCCCCTAAACCCTGTTTCAAGATAAATTTGTAAATTTTTCGGTAGAAAAAATTTCCGGCCGATGGCAGTTCCTTCTAAAATTCGACACCTAAAGGGCACGAAAGGTCTTAATATTTGACACAAAAATGAGACGAAAGGTTTCAAAATCGCCCAAACTAACGGAACGAACGTCTTAAAACCTCAAAACTAATATGCTAAACATGAGGGAGAAGGGGGTTCATAAAAAGCGAGTTTTACCCCCATAGCCACCGTTCAGATCAAGGTTCAATCAAGGTATTTTGATTGGCTAGTGATTTAAGAGGGAGATTGTTTTTGTATTCGTTGATGTATATATATACAGTATATATATATATATATATATATATATATATATATATATATATATATATATATATATACAGTATATATATATATATTTATATATATATATATATATATATATATATAGTAGTGGCAATAGATTCTCCTCGGGGGAAGCGGAGTCTTATAAGGGCAAGCAACACCAAGGTAAACACGAACATCTTTATTCTGGTACCGGTAACGTTTCGACATTAACATATGTCATCATCAGACCTAAAGCAATAAGAAATAAATGTATTAATACATTATGTTGACATTTAAAGCAAATCTATTTTTAATAATGATTTAGAAAAACATAAAAAGTTAGAAATCGCGAAAAAAGAGATAGAAACAAACACAAGCAACAGAAACAGCTAAACCATATGTGAACTATCTGTTTCTATCTGTTGCTTGTGTTTGTTTCTATCTCTTTTTTCGCGATTTCTAACTTTTTATGTTTTTCTAAATCATTATTAAAAATATGTTTGCTTTAAATGTCAACATAATGTATTAATACATTTATTTCTTATTGCTTTAGGTCTGATGATGACATATGTTAATGTCGAAACGTTACCGGTACCAGAATAAAGATGTTCGTGTTTACCTTGGTGTTGCTTGCCCCTATATATATATATATATATATATATATATATGTATATTTTATTTTTTTATTTTTTTTAGTTTCCTCCCAACTTCCTAAAGGTGATGTCAAGCCGGTGTCACACGAGCGATTTTTCCGTCAATTTTCCATGAGCAAGTTTGTTCTAGTTATATTTAGGGACTTTTTTGCACTGGTATCGGTAACTAGACTGAAGGTAAAATGTGTTAGGTGGTTGAATTCTGATAAAGTGTAATATTTGAAGCTGCCAGACCATAATTTCCCGTATAAATTGCTCGAAAAACGGCTCGTGTGACTCCAGCTTCACACGAACGCATTTTCTGGCAATTTTCGATGAGCAAGTTATTTCTCGTTCTATTTTGAGGCTCATTCGGATTGGAATCGAAAAGTAGATCGAAGGTAGATTATGTAAGGTAGTAGTGTAAGGGAGCCCACCTCGCTTTTTTATCTTTCTCTCCCTCTCTCTTTGGCTTGTATCCATTCAGCCTAGCCTACTGTTTTAAGACGTTTACCCCCATCCAGGTGTAAATATTTTCCTGGCGAGCGGTAGCGAGCCAATATATATATATATATATATATATATATATATATATATATATATTTGTTTTACAGCAAGCATTTGTACAATTTTCGATTGAAAAATTTCTCCGGCAAAGCCGGATTTCTCCATACAATGCTGGCTTGCTATCGCTCGCCAGGAAAAAATCGACACCTGGATGGGGATAAAGGTCTTAAAACAGTTGGCTGAATGGGGCCAATGGATACAAGTCAGAGAAAGAGAGAAAAGGAGATAAAGATAAAAAAAGACGGTGAACCCCCTTAAGTAGTTTAATTCTTACGGACCATATATTCTGAAGCTGCCAGACAACAATTGCCCGTAAAATTGACGGAAAAATCGCTCGTGTGCCACCGTCTTTATATCCCGAAACTCTTGCGAGGTCAATTGCCGTTCAACTCAAGGTCCAGTTAAGACTTAAGACTTTGATGAAAGATGAGTTTTGATCAAAGTTTGTTCTCGTGATTGGATATTGACAGGCGGACAGACTCACACACGCATACACATACAGACAGACAGACAGACACATACATCACACACACACTCACACACATTGGGGAATTGTCAACCATTATTAAATTATAAATTGAAGATCTGCAGACATGTACTTTACTCCTTATCCGTTGACTATGTTCGGCCTTTATCAGCTTATTGAAATCGTCTTGTATGGGGAAGATATATCTGGGGGGTTTCTGCTAAGCGACTTGGAGAAATTGATTAATATTATCAATTAACATTCATAACAGCAATTGATTGATATTATTTTCATTTAAAATATATAATAGCAATCTGTGAATATATATCCTAAAACATAAATACAGTATACACCATTCTGTTTCAAGTTATCCTAAAGCCCATGATGATGATGGAGTTAATCAAAGTAGTGTGATACATACAGGCGTTCAAAGGTCCATTGGTTGATGATGGGGCTAAACATGAGGGAGAAGGGAGAGTTAATGAAAGTGTGTGATACAGAGAGCCGTTCAAAGGTCTACACTGGTCATTAACAGGTCTATTGGTTGATGATGATGGGGCTAAGCATGAGGGAGAAGGAGGTCCAGAAAAAAACACCCTTTTAATCATACCCTCCTATGATTCAAGTTCTCCTTCAGCTGGTAATGATGGGGCTAAACATGAGGGAGAAGGAAGAGTTAATCATAGTGGGGTGATACAGAAAGCCGATCAAAGGTCACATACTGGTCATTAACAAGTCTATTTGTTAACGATGATGGGGCTAAACATGAGGGAGAAGGGGGGATACATAGATCCGATCAAAGGTCTACACTGATCAATACTAGGTCCATTGATTGATGATTGTTACGACCGGCACTACGAAATAAACAAGGGCACTCAATATTGGACTAGATGATAGGCTATATCTGCAACAACGGTACGCTAATTCCAAACCCTCGAACTATTACGCCGGTGAACAAAACACTTAAACCCTCCAGAGTTAATCTCCTGGATAACGGGGTATCAATTAACTGGGTTTTAGTGCACTTCTACAAAGGCTTTCCGGTGACGGCAAAGCCTACTCACAACAGGAGTACTTTACGTTAATAAAATGCTCTTAAGTAATAACAATGCTTGAATAAACTATAACAAGATTTAATAAAGAAATATATGCTTACGTTAACTTTAGTGTGAGTCTGTACTCAACACTAAACTCTTCAATGCTCTATGAAAACACTGGTAGTCTAGTCCTACAGCAATCAGATATGGAATCTTCTGGAAACGTCTGATGCTCTAAGATGCTCGTTAATATAGAACAGACATAATGCAGGGGCAGGACACCAAAGCGTGTATCTTAAATACACCAATAAGTAGGATACATATATATAACAAGGGAGTGCAACAACTCTGTGACAGCACTAATAATAGCCACTCAAAACAGTACTTCCTTAGCCAAAGTAACAGCCATACTGGGTTGTGCACCAAGCATCAACCTAGGCTAAAATAATACGTGAATTCCTAAAGCATACACAGTTAAAGTTAATAAACACAATGCTGTCTATATTACTAATAAAGTCTAGCAGCGGCATAAAAGGTACCAGGAGGCTAGGCAGAGCGCAAGCATGCTCGTAGCCTACTGTCTCCCCTTGAACAGATTTCCCTTATGTTACGTTAATTGAGTAGGAGGCTCTCTTGGTAAGTCCAGATCTCAAGTATCTGGTCTTGCCCTGGCGCTCCACAAAGGTCAACACAAAGAGGTAGCGAGCATACGAGCAAGAGTAGGCAAAAGCCCTTCGCTCGTATACTGCTACACTCGCAAAGGAAAAATATGCACAAAGGTTACAGGCACCTAGCTCCGTCGAAGTCGTACAGGCTTTGACTCGACATATACGTAACTCAGACAACGACTAAAGATACCTTCCACTGTCTAGCATTATATAGTAACAACGAACAACTCAATAATTAGAAGCGCCCAATGATAATATGACTCATGTGACTATGACTAATAATCCCTAAAGCTAGTGCAAAACATATATGTGAGAACTGGTGCTGGTAATACGACTGGCCGACTATGGAAGTCGTATGCAGAACCAGAAGGGATAAGTAATTGAATAAAGATGAGAAGTAATGGAAAAGAAGAAGTTCAGAGAGAGAAACAGTAGTACAGGGGGTTAGATTGGGGGACAGATTGCAAGGGACGTCTAGTAACAAGCACGCTACGCCAAGCTCTGCAGGAGAAACGCGGCGGAGGCCCCCAGCACCAACACTAGGACAGCGGTACCCAATCACAAACCACTACGTCATGAAATGCAGGCGTCCTTAGGACGCGCCAGGCGCGCCAGCCAATCAGGGGCCTGAGAAAGCCCGCGCGAGCGAGGGAAGCACACGTACATACACATGTACATATTACTACCTCGCTGCCTCTTTCGCTCTTTCTCCTTCGCTCTTTCTCTTTAACTTCACACTGCATATCTTATACTCTATGACTGATATAAAATACTTCCATGTGTCACAGACAAGAATAAAGACCACCACTGATCTGGTTGTGACTACATGAATACTAGGAAAGAAAGAACATCGTTCTACGATCATTATAGCCCATTCCACTGCCCTGGCGAGCGCTAGCGAGTACGAGCACATTCTGGCAAGCTGGCCAGCGTAACACCCCGCCCAAGATGTGGGACGTTTTAACCTCAGGTAAACGCCATATCTGACCAGACAGAATGCTCATAAACCCCGCCTCACCTAGCTACTCCTCCAAGCTGTGAAAACAAGGCACAATCACAACATAAAACACTTCATTATATAAACAAATCTACACAACACTTCCCCAAAAGAATAGTATCACTCAACAATATTACGCTCAATGAGCAAGCTTCAACAAACCCAGCCTACTAAGACAAAAACTCAGCATGTCTTAGATTGTTGCTGTAACATCCTGCACTTATATACTATCAAAAGAAAGAGTTTTTATGTGAGGTTTTTGTATTATTTTTAATAGTGTTTTTGGCGGCTTTGCATTACAGTGCCCCTACAGCCTAATTTTTCTCTACTCTCAAACACACACTGACTGAACGGCGAGGGTGCTCCTTAAGTCATACCCTCCCGTGACAAACAATCAGCCATAACATTATCAGTGCCCTTAACATGCCACACATCCAACTTGTGTTCCGGCAGCAACTAAACACCTGACACTGATACTCTGCCCAGTCCATCACAAGACTGGCACTTCCCTTCGCTCTTTCCTGCAACGGGACCTGCCAATAACCTTTCACTAGTTCTACCTTCGTGATAAGCGAGGCAGCCCCGATGCGGTCTATGGGGTCGTCAACTCTAGATAAGGTATAGGCGTCTGTCAGGGATGATGCACAAACACTCTTGCAATCAACATACACACGGATCTTGCCACTTAACTCAGGTTGCAAAGTTACTGGCAACGACCACTCACGATATCCCTTATCCCTCAGACCCTTTTTCACCATTTAGTCCAGCTCTGCTTTCACGACAGGCTGTCGAGCAGGAATTATACGGTAGGGAGCCAACTTGAGCCTTGCACTGTCTCCAGCCTCCATGTCGGATTCTACCCCGTACATCAGGCCCGGAGAATCAACAAACATGCGGATGTACTGCCACAGCCTAGTAAACAACTTCTCTTGACGCTTAGGAACAAGAGGTTGAAACTTATCTCGAATAACAACATGCTCATTGCCCTCCCACAACCCAGCCGAGACCGCAGTTTCTACACTATAGTCTCCCTCCTTCTCCACCTTTGTCCCTAGAACAGCCAGGTCATGAGAGGGACAATCTGTACCACCTGTGCAGTCACTCCCACAGTTCATAATTGCTAATGCTCCCCTGCCGATACCGTACATGCGCACCCCCGTATTCCTTGCGACTACATCTGCCTGCGCAGCATCACCATCTTCAGCGACATGGCCAGTTACAGTCGGTCTATGGTAGGGCTGATGCATATTACTAGGGCAGCATTGGGAGGCTATTCGACGACTGGGCGCAACCACTCCACAGCCAACCTCACCAATCTGCTCAATGTCCTGATTCTGACCACTACCCTTAGCAGCCATGGGTCGACCCTGACCTGACAACCATGCCAAAGCCTCGTCGCCCACCTTGAACCACTGAAACAACGAGGCCAACGGTTTACTCACACTCAAGTGACCTGTCAGCGGAACATCGTGCACCGCATGAGTTGTGAGGCCTGGGTGCTCGGCACAAACAGTGGGGTATGAACCGAGCAGGTGCTGGAGCGCTGCACACTGCTGCTCAGGCAGGTGCTCTAGCGCTTCCACAGCTACCTGGCTCGAGTCCCCCGCCCACTGCTCCGCCGAGACATGATAATCCCAACTCTTCACCACCTGCGCCTCACTGCCCCCCTCTCCTTCTCCACCTTGGCCGCTGCAGACCAACATAGGGACAGTAGGCTGCTCAGGTGGTTGCCTCACAAACTCCTTCGACAGGTTCACATGACATGCTTCCCCGTCCTCGCCGAGTTCAATAGCCCCGTTCCCACAACTCTCAAGACTAGGATCTTCTCGTTGCACCTGGGAACTACTCTGTCGCGGAGTGCCATCACGCCCTACCATATCACTAGGGGGGACAGGTTCTGGGGCCACTCCGGAGCTCACCTTTGGGTCAAGTACCGAGTCACCAAGGAGTGTCGCTGGATCCAAACTCTCAACCCGACCAGCCTTGACTTTCTCCTTCCGACCCTTCCTCCGCTGGTCTAAAACTTGGGTATTAGGCTGTGACACCTGAGCGGACTACAAGCACACCCTGCTTATGACTCGCTATTGATAGCACGAAAATATACCGACGAAATAAGGGAATAACAGAGAGAATAGGTGATAATTGAAGGGGGGGGGGGAGGGAAGGGGGGAAGGAGGGGATGTGGAGGAGTGATATTTGGCATGGCCAAGGGTCAATAATACAAAAAAAAATATATATATATATATCAAAAAAAAAAAAAAAATCAATTAATACTGGGCTGTTTTAAATGTTTTTTTTTTACCCCTGGGATTATATAAGGAGTTCCGCAGCACACCGGTGGGGACTAATATTACTGGATCCGCACTTGCCGGGTTAAAGAGTAAGGTTTCACGGTGGGAAGGTTTAAGGATACGGCTGTTTATTCGTTGTGGTTACCGATATCCTAAATATGAGTTATAGGAAAACATTTGGTTGTATATTATGTACGATCTACGTATTAACTTCTTTATATTATAGTATTTTATTGTATTTATATTATTTACTCTTTTGTAACATAGTCAATTTAATACAATATGAATTATCGGTACACACGTTATTTTTGCATGCTTACGAGTACATTTTTCGATTTTTAAACCTAAGTAAAACTATTTAGATAATCCTTAAACTAAACTAACCTAACCTAACTTACTTACCGAACCTAACCGAAAACACTCCATTTCAACGTATTTTAAAGAGGTGTGTACACTTAAGTTGTCGCCCTAAACCTCATGTACCTGCAAACCTACATATTTCGTGAATTTTGTACCTTTAAACACACCACCGCTTGTCCACACACACACACACACAC
>JBAKBP010023266.1:0-37251 GCA_037953745.1 Lithodes maja
AGAGTGCTCGTTTCCAGTCCTTATGTAAAGGGGTCCATGGTTGAAATATTAGGCTAACATACCTCTTACTTAATAAACCAGATTGTTGCGTACATGTACAGTATGTGTGTGTCTATGTGCGCCATATCAGTTGAAATATTAGGCTAACATACCTCTTACTTAATAAACCAGATTGTTGCGTACATGTACAGTATGTGTGTGTCTATGTGCGCCATATCAGTTGAAATATTAGGCTAACATACCTCTTACTTAATATATCACACACAATGTTCTAGACCACTCATTGTCCTAGCACTATTGTAAAGTCTATATTGGTGAAGCAAATACACACACACACACACACACAAACACAGACAGACAGACAGACACACCCACACCCACATACCTACACACACTTAACTAAATGTAACCGGAGACACCCTAGCTGCGTTCTAATAAATTCAATCACACGTACTGTACACCTAACACACAAACACATACATACACATAGACACATAAGCACATACACATACACACATGAAAACATACACATTAACACACACACATACACACTTAACTAATTGTAACCAGACTCGCTAGCTGTGCTCTCATATAGTCAATCACACGTACACGTACAAACACACAAACACATACATACACATTGACACACACATCAAATAAACACATGCACATACACACATGAAAACATACACATGAACACACACACATTAACACACACACACACACACATTGTACAACACACAGACATGAATGGTACACGTAACGTTTAATATTATTTGACAACACGGAAATTAAAATGGAACGCCACTGTGTGCATTGTGAAGGAGTGTTGTTTTGAGTGATATGTAGAGGAATATATCACATTTAATTGGCCTATTTTGAAAATTTAAAAGAACATATATTAAGGGGGGATGGGTCGGGTTTATTTGCTCATTTATGTATCTTTTTATTATTGTATTAGTCTCCTCCCTAGACCCCCATCAAGTTTATTATTGTATTAGTCTCCTCCCTAGACCCCCATCAAGTTTATTATTGTATTAGTCTCCTCCCTAGACCCCCATCAAGTTTATTATTGTATTAGTCTCCTCCCTAGACCCCCATCAAGTTTATTATTGTATTAGTCTCCTCCCTAGACCCCCATCAAGTTTAAACAACACCCGCCCAAGACCCTCATTCGAAATAAAGTTGTACATTTTTCGATAGAAAAATTTCCCGACCGAAGGCCGGTTTCTCTTAAGTTACAGGCTCGCTATCGCTCGCCAGGAAAATATCGACACCTAAATGACACGAAAAGTCTTAATATTGACAAAGAAAGAAATGGGGCCAAAGGTCTTAAATCGCCAAACTAATGGGCCGAACGTCCTATAATCTGAAAACCAATAGGGCTAAACATGAAGAAGAAAGGGGACCAGAAAAACAGCCCATCTCCCCTTTTAATATGACCTACAGATATCTCATTCTTAATCCAGTAATATATTGAAGTATTATTGATGATCAAGTCATCTTACACAGTACTATCAATGAACATACAGTATGTAAGACTTTTTTTTTTTTTTTTACACCATACCCGAAAGAAGATTTATGGAGCTCCGATCTTACTCTCAACCATCTTAACAATTTTACCGACACACCTAAACTTCGTTAGATGCTGAAATAACCTCACGAAAATATGCCAGGGCCTGGGCTTGAACTCGGGACCCTTGGGCTATGAGGCGAACACTCTACCAGTGACACCAAGAAAGATATCTCACTTGGCATGGTCGGCTCAAGTTATTTCCGCATCTGGGTACTTTAGGATAACCTATTTTCACTGACTTTACACATACTGAAGTGGTTACTATAATAAAGATGAATGGAGATATAACACCAGTACTCTTCAATCCTTTATTGGCTAGGGTTGATTACAGGAGCGCCGAGATGCTGGTTGGTTATATTATTTTTATTAATCTCACCACCACACGCCCAATGAAATTAATTAAAGTATATATGATCCACCGGGATTCGAATGTGAGAGTCTGGTGTGAACTGAAGGACTTGCTGCCTCCACAGGCCTGGGTGCCAGAGGCGCCCGCAAGTCTAAAGTGTGTTTGGTGCCATATGGTGTTGGACAATAGTGGTGTATACATTATTATTATATCTCCCCCCCCCCCCCCTATTGGCATCCGACGAGGCAATGGTGGAGTCGGGCGGTGTAGGTTGAGTGGAGGGCGGTAGACGAAGCTGTCGTAGGAAGCGGCGGTTGCGGAGTGTGGCTCGCCCCGACCCATCCACCCGGATGGTATACTGGCGGTGTGGATGCACCTCCACTACAGTGCCAGTCTTGTTCCACCGTGTCGGGTTGTTGCCCCCCTGGTTCTGGACGGAGACCCGGTCACCGACGTGGAGTGGTGATAAAGGCCGGGCTGAAGCATTATAGTATGTGGCTAGGGCAGCGTTACGGTGAAAAAGGGCTGCCTCACGAGCTTCGGCCGAGAGAAGCCAGTGGGGGTGGAGGTGGAGAAGTGCAGGATTGCAGGGGACGTGGTCCCGGAGGGTCCTGCCGAAGAGAAGTTGAGCTGGTGACTTGTCAATGGTCGAGAGGGGTGTGTTCCTGTATTGGAGGAGGGCGCGGGCTGCGGCGTTGTTGTCTAGAGAGCCAGTGGGGGATGTACAGTCCGCGATGATGCGGCGGGCTGCTTTAACAGCCAGCTCGGCGCGGCCATTAGACTGAGACTAGAGCTGACTCGCTGTGACACACCCCAATGTGCCAGGAATTCTTGGAAGTCCCCGGCTGTGAACTGGGGCCCACCATCGCTCGCCAGTACCCGGGGTGCTCCGTAGTGGGTGAAGAGGGTACGGCACGCCGAGATGAGGTGGTGAGCATCACATTTACCTGGTGGCAGGTAGAAGATGTGGACATTGCTGGAGAAGCGATCGACGTAGACCAGGTAGTGTTTGCCCTGGTGCTGAAAAAAAATCGGCGGCTACCTGGTCGTATGGCCATTGGGGTGGGTCAGATGGCATGAGTGGCTCTTTCGGCTGGGACGGGGCGTGGGCGCGGCAGTAGTGGCAGGTATCCAGGCAGTTGCGTAGGGCCTTGTCAATACCTGGCCAGTAAACGCTCGCACGTGCACGGGCCTTCATGCCAGTCATACCCTGATGAGCTGAGTGAAGGGCCTCGAGAACTCTGGACCGAAGATGATGGGGGATGACTGGTCGTTGATCCATGAGGGCTACCCCGTCGACGGAAGTGAGGCGGTCTATAACACCCCAGAACTGTCGTAGTTGTGGGGCGGTCGCCTCTCTGGAGTCCGGGAAGCCCTCGGGGATGGTCTGAAGAAGGGAGGTATACTCGCTGTCTTGTTGGCCGGCAGATTTAAGGTCAGACCATGATACAACAGGGTCAGGTATGGCGGCGAGCATGGTGAGGGAGGCCAAGGCAACGGAGTGGATGTCGAGCTCGCTGGCGGCCGCACTATGCACATCATGGGCGTCCGTGGAGGGCCTGGTCGGGTAGCGGGAGACAGCGTCGGGGCCGCGGTGCCATTTGCCAGGCGTATGTTGAATGATGAACTGGTATCGTAGGGTACGTTCCTTAATCTTGAACAGGCGAGGGTTTGGTATGTTGTCAAGGGACCGGTCGTTAAGGATGTGCAGTAGAGGTCTGTGGTCCACGACGACGACGAGGTCAGGGCAGCCCAGGACAAACATTCTGCATCTGTCAAGGGTGTCAGCCACTGCTAAAGCCTCGCCTTCGACGGGTGCGTAGTGGGACTCCGCAGGTGTGGTAAAACGGGAGCCGGCGAAGATAAGTTTCCAACCGACCTTGCAACAGGTGGGGGCAGATGCGGTGGGGCAGGAACAATGTTGTTGGAGTAGGAGGAAGCCAAGGCCGGTTTTGCTCCAGTCTGTGGCGAGGCACGTGGGTCTGCCGATCTCGAAGGAGCAGACACCTTCCTCAACCAGGTGTGTGATGTGGTCCTTAGATGTGGCAAAGGTACGGTCGAGTGCCTCATCCCAGTGGAAGGGGGTTTTGGACTGCACAAGTTCCCGGAAGGGCGCCATTTCTGGTTTGATGCTGAAGGCCCAGGCGACCTGTTCAACGAGACCAAACCACGACCGGGCTCCCGTGATGTCTGTGGGCGTGGGGAAGTCACGGATGGCCTTAATCATGGACGTGCATGGCTTAATTCCAGTGTCTGTGATGGAGAGTCCGGCGAAGTCAACTGAAGGGGCGACGAAGGTAAACTTGTCAGGGTTGAAAGTGACACCGTTGGTTGCACAGAGGACCAGGTAATCAATAGTGTGCCAAAATGCCTCCTCGACTGAAGAGTCCCACAAAAGGGAGTCGTCGACACACTTCACCTTACGAGGGACAGCCTGTATGATTGCGTCGAAGCGTCGGGTATAGGCGTCGCCAGCTGCCAAGTAACCTTGAGGGGCCCCGATATACCTGTAATGGCCAAATTCTGTGATAAAAGTCGTAGCCTCCCTGCTGGATTCGTCGAGTAGAACAGCATGGTATCCATTCCAGGCGTCTAGGACCGTCTTACGAGTGCCTGCAGGGATGGATTGGGCCAAGTTGAATGGGCTCGGGGTGTGATGTGTCTCCCGAAGGCAGGCGTGGTTGAGTGCCTGCAGGTCAACTGTACGGCGGGGTTGTCCAGTTTTCTTGGCGACCACCACCATCCTAGAACACCAGGTAGTAGGGGTACCGATGGGGACAGGCTCAATAATGCCCAGTGCGACGTCCCTGTCGAGATCTGCCTTGACCTGGGCCTTCCAATGATGTGGTATAGGGGCAGGGGTGTGCACGGCACGTGGGGATGCGCCAGGCTTGATGTGGATGTGCATGGGAGGGCCAGATATCGTGGGGAGTGGGCCGCTGGTGGTGTTGAATGCTGAAGACGCAAACTGTGACAAGAACCAGTCACGAAGGTCAGACAGGTGCAGGTCGTTAGGTGGGAAGGGGAGGGAAGTGGGCCAGTGTGGTGGAGGGGTCCTGGTCAAGGTGGGTGGTGGTTGGGCTGTGTTGGCGGCCATGCAGGGGGTAGGTGTGGAGAAGTCGGGAGGGATGATATGTAGTGCCCTACAAGCTGAAATGCTAATAAATAACAGTGACTGTGCCTGAATAATAAAAATATCATCATCAGTAGTGTAGGGGGTGCCGGCAACGTCGGTGGCGGTAATGGTAGTCGGCATATAACCCAGGACCTGGAGAGTGTGACCCCCCACGGCCGTGATCCGTTGGTGAGTAGGCTGTAGGTGGTGGCGTTGGAGGCCCAGTGCCCGTAGTAATTGCAAACCAGCCACAGATACTTGGGCGCCCGTGTCAGGGTGGGCCGTGACGCTGGTGGGGCGAGAGTGGGGCGACATGGCAGTAGAAATGGTAATGGGCAAGGAGGGGAGCCGTGCGGGTGGTGGTTTGTTAACAGCCTGTTTGATGGTACCAATGATAACAGCCGCGGATGAAGGTGAGGGGCGTGGAGTGACAAACTGTGGAGTAATGGTTGAGTTTGTTGCACGACGGGCAGGTCTTGCCCCAAGCAGGGCATTTGGATGGGCGTTCGGCTCGAGAGTGTGTGGATAGGCCGCACCCACTGCACTGGGAAGAGGTGGATTTACAAACCTTGGCAAAGTGGTTAGGTTTATTACACGCCGTGCAGGTCTTGCCCCATGCAGGACACTTCGAAGATCGTTGGGCTTGTGAATGTGAAGATAGGCCACACCCGGAGCAACATGTGGGAGATAAAGTGAGGCCGACGTGGGGAGGTGGTGGGGCGGGCGACGGGGACTGAGTGGGTTGGGCGGGGGCTGGATAGGGGCGGGGCGTGGGTAAGTACTCTTGAGACGCTGGTATGGTGATTTCACAGCATGTACCCCCGGTTGCATTGCCGTCTGATCGAGTGCCGCAGATTCGAACCCCACACAGTAGTTGATAACATCTTGTAAGGTAGGTAGGGTGCGGTCTTTAGTTAAAACATCTTGCTGAAGGGACGAATCACTAATCCCGATAGTCACCTGGTCCTGTATGTGTTCGTCAGAGATATCAGTGTGGCAACAGGGGCAGGTAAAGCCACAGTCCAAAGTGGCCTCCGTTATACGTGTGACGTAGTCCCGGATCTGTTCAGTAGGTTGTTGGAGGAGAGACCGGAAGTGGTGGCGAGCGGCTGCACAGTTCCGTTGTCGATGGACGAGTTGTGTGATGAGAGTTGCTAGGTCGATTTCTGGCAATGAGGAGAACGCCTGATTGTGAGCAAATATGGCGCTCTGAAGGGCAGGGTCGCACGTCTGGTAGAGCTCGATGGTAGCCTCGTGAGGTGGTAGAAGGACGAGCCGTTTGTAGACCTCCCAATCAGCCCAGAATTTGCGTAGGGCGTGTCCCGGCATATGTAAAGTGGCCTGGGGCCGCGTAGGGGCAGCCCGGCGGGGCGGGGTGGGGCGTGGCTGGGCTGGGTAGGAAGGGACTTGAGGTGGTGGTGGTATGATGACGTCATGCGCATAAGGGACTGCGCCGTGAGGGTTGGTGCCCGCCGTACGATATCCAAGGGGAGGGGCCGTCGTGTGATGGGTGACGTCATGCGCATAAGAGGCTGCGCCGTGAGGGTTGGTGCCAGCCATACGATAGCCAGGGGGGGCATAATGGCCGCCATAATACCGACCGTCGCTATCGACACCAGTGTGGGCCTGGCCGTCAGATGGGGAGGGTGTGGGATGCTCGCTCTTGATAGGGTGGGGTAAGGGGATCAGTCATGTTCATATGTAACAAAGACATGTGGGGAATAACTGGCATATGGTGGGGCACTGAGACATGGGTAACTGGCATATGGTGGGGCACTGAGACATGGGTAACTGGCATATGGAGGGGCACTGAGACATGGGGAACTGGCATATGGTGGGGCACTGAGACATGGGGAGATGTATGAGGTGTGGGTGTCTGTGTAGAGGGATGAATAAGTGTATCACTGGTGGGGTGTGAGGCAAAGGATGGGTCAGCCTGGTGGATAACATTACTGGCCTGGGGCTGATGTTGTAGAGGCTGGTGGGGCTGGAGATCCTGGCGGGGCGGTGGTGGAGCTGTCGCGGGGCGATGTTGTAGATCCTGGCGGGGCGGTGGTGGAGCTGTCGCGGGGCGATGTTGTAGTTGTGGAGGCTGCTGGTCCTGGTGATGCTGTAGAAAGGTGGCGATACTCGATTGGAGGGCGTCGATCCTTTCATTCAAGTAGATGATGGATGGGTGTGGAGACAGGGCATCGGGCAATGAAGGCTCGACCGGTTGGGAGGTAGATGTATCAGGGTAGGGACCGCATGGCGGCAAGCCGGCTTCCACAGCAGCTGCAGCCTCAGCTAGGTAGTGCAGGTTCTCCATGTAGGTTCAGATACTGATATACACTGCGCCATATAATAAAGATGAATGGAGATATAACACCAGTACTCTTCAATCCTTTAGTGGCTAGGGTTGATTACAGGAGCGCCGAGACGCTGGTTGGTTATGTGAGAGTCTGGTGTGAACTGAAGGACTTGCTGCCTCCACAGGCCTGGGTGCCAGAGGCGCCCGCAAGTCTAAAGTGTGTGTGGTGCCATATGGTGTTGGACAATAGTGGTGTATACATTATTATTATAGTTACTTTATTTATTGAACCTAACAATACACCTAGGGGGGGGGGGGGGTATGAGTAAAGGGGGGAGCCGTAGTAAATACAATAACATTCTAGATTCCTAACAATAATCATAAGGATAAGGGTATACGGGAGGTGTGGTGAAATGGTCTTGCCACTGGATTGGTAACGCAATGGACCCGGGTTCGAATCCCGATATATCAATGGGAAGATATTATTGGGATGGAATTTGTGCTGTACCTAGTATCAGTGCATCACCATAAAGCCCACCGAAACGCCAAATAAATAACCTAATTGTTCCCTGATTAAATAGCACTGTATGGATATTCCTATATTCAAAATATGCTACAGTGCGGCAATGCCTTGGGAGTTAATTCTTCAATAGGTGGCGTTCTGACAGTGAGGGTCCGAGTCTAGGGATTGAGACAGCGAGGCAGCTTCAGACATGGGGCTGCTTTGAGCCGTGAGTGAGCAACTAAGCCCCATGCATGCTGCAAAGGCAATATGGCAGGGGCTGGTTGAAACTAAAAGTGCTTCACATGTCTCACCCCCTAGACTCGAACGAGACCTCACGGGCTTCACCGTTCAATGTAGAACGGTTGAATGTACAGGTTCTCAGCCTATGCCCGAGAGGGAGTAGACCTAGTTGGAATATGGAGAAAAAAAAACATCAAAATACAATAACATTCTAGGCTCCTAACAATAAACCTAAAGGTAAGGATAAAGGGAGGAGCCGTAGTAAACACAATAACAATGATGATGGTATAGTAATGGGGTGGGGGTGGGGTGGGGGGAGGGGGTAATAACAATAAACCTAAGGGTAAGGATAAAGGGAGGAGCCGTAGTAAACACAATAACAATGATGATGGTATAGTAATGGGGTGGGGGTGGGGGTGGGGGGAGGGGGTAATAATAATAATAATAATAATAATAATATTTATTCAGTCAGCAATTTACAGAGTTGGTACCACATAGTTTGTTACAAATATGACATGTACCAGCCTTGCATAATTCCAACTAAGGATAGCCCAATAAGGCCGTTAGGCGTATTTCCATTGGGGTCCTTGTGGGATTAGGTTAGCTGGGGAAAAGGGGAGGATAAAGAAATAGATACTTTAGAGAAAGTATTTCTAGGGGGTTATTTTAAGATACCTTACATCCTATAGTAAATATCAGTAATCCGTAATCAGTAATCATTTCAGTTTGGTTTGTCTATCTCTTATGTCCTATTTAGTAGTAGACATAAGCTTGGTGCTCCCTTCTCGCAGCTGTCCGGTTCAGGTGTTCCTTCAGGCTACGTCTGAAGGAATACAGTGTTCTCTTTTCACGGACTGACTGGGGTAGGTCGTTCCAGTCTTTGATGGCAGTGAAGAAGAATGTTTGCTTACCCTGTCCTTGGATTCTCGGGACCTTAAAATTAAACATCATGTTTCTTGTATTATGTCCACTCCTCTCATTTGCTTTAACAAAATCATTCTGTAGATACTCTGGAGCTCTGTCATAGAAAATTTTGAAGGCATTAGTTAGCCTCATTTGTTTGGCCCTGTCAGAGACATTGAGCATACCTAGTGACTGAAGTTGTTCCTGGCCAACATGTGATCTGGGTCCTAGTTTCAGCATGAACCTAACCATTTTATTTTGAGTGACCTGAAGTTTGTGCTGTGCTGATTTAGATGATGCAGAGTACCAGGATGACACAGAATAGTCAAAATGACATTGAACAAGCGCTTGGCAGAGGGTCTTTTTGGTCGCCGCAGGCAAGCATCCCACCTGTCTATACAGGTATTTTATACATGCTCTACACTTACTCAGGATAGATTCCAAAATTGTTTCACCTGACAAACTCGCGTCCAGTTTCAGTCCGAGATATTTAACTTGTGACTCTGTTGTTATAGGAATATCATTACAGTTGACCGAGAAGCCCACAATGTCTTTCAGTTTGCGTTTTGTTCCACATAAGATGGCTTCCGTCTTGCCCAGGTGAAGAGATAGTCTATTGTCCACTAGCCATTCACTACATGATGCTAGTTCTTTGGAAAGTGAAGCGGCAATACTTATTGGGTCTTTTCCTGAAACCAGAAGCACGCTGTCGTCTGCATACAGTAATAATTTACATGAGACGCTCAGTTCCATGTCGTTCACATAACAGAGAAAGAGTAAGGGACCAAGGATGCTTCCCTGCGGGACCCCACAGTTAATTGGCATCGGATCAGATATATTAGCATCAATTTTGACTCTTTGGGTTCTACCACTAAGATAAGATTTAAACCAGTTCACAGACCCTATGCCCATAGCTTGTAGTTTATTACATAGGATATCATGGTCTACTGTGTCAAACGCTTTTTGTAGATCAAGAAGAACCATACCGGTGTAGTTACCTTTAGACATTTCTTTACGAATGTGATCCGTTAAGTGGATGAGACAGGAGTCTGTCGAGTACATGCATCTGAAACCTGATTGAAACTTATAGAATAGATCATTTTGTTTGAGGTAGTGTTCAATTTGGGTGTATACCGCTCTTTCAAGGATTTTAGATACAATACATAATATGCTAACTGGTCTGTAGTTGCCAACTTCTAGTTTATTTCCTTTCTTGAATAGAGGGGTTACAATAGCTTCCTTCAGTTCAGCAGGTACTGTGTTGGTGTTAATTGACAAGTTGATGATGTGGGTTAGGGGGCCTGCTATACCAATGGCTCCATCTCGTAGAAATTTGGCAGGAATTTTGTCTGGTCCTGTGCTCTTATGTACATTTAGGTTAGACAGCTCGTCAAAAGTGTATTTTGGTGTAACATTTTGCAATCTAAATGTGTTCGGGTGTATGTCTTTATCTCTGTAGAAATTACGAAAGGTGGCCGTTGTTGTCGTGTATTTATTGAGAGGTTGAGGTAGGTTCTGTGCAAGTGTGTTTGCTATGGAAGTGAAGAAGGAGTTGAAGTAGGTTGAAATTTTTCGTTTATCGTGGCAAACCTGATCATTAATGGTGAGAGCAATATTAGTGTTAGACGAATCCCTTGTCTTGTTGCTGTAGCCTGTTGTTTTTAGGTGCCTCCATAGTTTCTTTGGGTTATTCTGATATTCCTCTGCCTTATTGTGAAAATAATTATTTTTCGCTGATTTCATTTTCCTACTTAGTTTATTCCTGGCCCTGTTGAACTCATGTTTCAGACCTTGATCCTGTCTATGTTTCGCTAGCCTTTTTAACAGATTGTCTCTGTGTTCCAGATGGTGTAGTATGTCATTGTTGATCCATGGGTCTGACCTTGCTTTAATTCGTATGTCTTTCAGAGGAGCTATTTCGTCTAGGATGTTTGTGATGATGGTTCTGAAGCCAACCCATGCGTCATTAACGTTTGTACTTCCAAACACTGGAGACCAGTCTGTATTCCATAAAATGTCCAGAAATGTTTCCTTATTGTAGTTTCTGAGTGACCTTGTTTTGATAATCTTGTGATTCTCTAGGGTAATTTTTGTGGTTTTTCGTGTGCAATATGTGACGAAGTGATCACTTATCCCAGTCTGTATAACCCCTGATTGGGATATTTTGTCCTCTCTGTTACAGTTTATGTGGTCTAATATTGTGGCAGTGTTCTCAGAGATACGTGTGGGGGTTGTGATGAGTTGTTTGTGATTGTGCATTGTCAGTATATGCCTATATTCTCGTACAAGCCTATCATTTCGTTGTTTGTAACACAGGTTAAAATCCCCTAGTATGATGGATTCATTCCGAGGGTCTAGCGATGACAAAGTTCGTTCAAATTTGGTCAAGAATTGTGTGTCGGCTGGTGGCCTATAGCATACCCCAATTGTGATGGGTCTTGTCCTCAGCAGGTGTAGGTCGATCCACAATAATAATAAACCTAAGGGTAAGGATAAAGGGAGGAGCCGTAGTAAACACAATAACAATGATGATGGTATAGTAATAGGGTGGGGGGAGGGGGTAATAACAATAAACCTAAGGGTAAGGATAAAGGGAGGAGCCGTAGTAAACACAATAACAATGATGATGGTATAGTAATGGGGTGGGGGTGGGGGGCAGGGGGGAGGGGGTAATATGAGGGTGGGGGGTTCCGACAAGACATAACACATAATAGCTGTGGTCTGGTTACATCACTACTATACTGGTGGTGGTAGGGGGGGGGGGGGTGGAGGAGGGGGGGAGTAAAGCGGAAGCGTAGTATGGAAAAAGCAAACGCCAACGATATAAACGCCAACGATATAAGAGGAGATGGACCGTTTTTCTGGTCCCCTTTTCTTCCTCATGCTTAACCCCATTAGTTTTGAAATTATAAAACATTTGCCCCATTAGCTTGTCGATTTGAATACCTTTCGCCCCATTTCTTTGTCAATATTAACACATTTCGTGGTCTTTAGGTGTCGATTTTTTTCCTGGCGCGCGATAGCGAGCCTGTAATTGTGGAGGAACCGGTCTTCGGCCATGACAATTTTCTACCGACAAATTTACAAAAGTATCTCGTAGGGGGATCTATTGGATGTTTTTTTTTAAAGTTTGATGGAGGTCTAGGGAGGAAATTAAAAAATAATAATTAATATATACCGGTATAATTATTATACAGTATATATATATATATATATATATATATATATATATATATATATATATATATATATAGTATATATAGTATATATATACCCCAAACAATAACCGCTGTCCCTTTAACACTCTGAAGATAATGGCGTATTTTGACAGTTTATTTTGGCTATCATAAGAGGATTTTATACAGCTTCGGAGGGGCGTAGTATAGGAAATGCGAACGCCAATGAAGTAGATATGTGTATACTGTACATACATCTTTATGAAGTCCGATGAATCCGTTAAATCTCGAATTTTATGCATCCATTTTGAGCAGACTTTACAAGAAAGCTAGAAAGAAGTAGAAGCTTAATTTTCAAGAAAACTAGAATGATAAGTAAAAGCGTAATTTACAGCAAGAAAGTTAGAAAGAGAAGTAGAAAAATAATTTACTACAAGAAAGCTAGAAAGATAAGTGGAAGCATAATTTACAAGAAAGCTAGAGAGATAAGTGGAAGCATAATTTACAAGAAAGCTAGAAAGATAAGTGGAAGCATAATTTACAAGAAAGCTAGAAAGATAAGTGGAAGCATAATTTACAAGAAAGCTAGAAAGATAAGTGGAAGCATAATTTACAAGAAAGCTAGAAAGATATGTGGAAGCATAATTTACAAGAAAGCTAGAAAGATAAGTGGAAGCATAATTTACAAGAAAGCTAGAAAGATAAGTGGAAACATAATTTACAAGAAAGCTAGAAAGATAAGTGGAAGCATAATTTACAAGAAAGCTAGAAAGATAAGTGGAAGCATAATTTACAAGAAAGCTAGAAAGATAAGTGGAAGCATAATTTACAAGAAAGCTAGAAAGATAAGTGGAAGCATAATTTACAAGAAAGCTAGAAAGATAAGTGGAAGCATAATTTACAAGAAAGCTAAACAGATAAGTGGAATCATAATTTACAAGAAAGCTAGAAAGATAAGTGGAAGCATAATTTACAAGAAAGCTAAAAAGATAAGTGGAAGCATAATTTACAAGAAAGCTAGAAAGATAAGTGGAAGCATAATTTACAAGAAAGCTAGAAAGAATATAAGTGGAAGCATAATGTGTAAGAAAGATAAGAAGAAGAATTTACAACAAGAAAGCTAGAAATATAAGTAGAAACACAATTTAATAAGATAACCAAGGCATAATTTACAACAAGAATGCTACACCCGTTTTCTTTTCAGCTGACGATAAATTGAATCCCTTAGCAGCTCATTTCTAGATACTTCATGGAAATATATGAAACTATTATGTCTCTGTATCATATTAACCCTTTCACCACCATTACGTTATTCTCATATTCTGGTTACCATTAGACGATTTTCTTTAGTTTATAATCGACCTCTACGACTCATATGGGTAAATGCTATCATGATTTTTTTTTTTTTTTTTTTTTTTTCTATATTCCAACTACTCCCTCTCGGGCATAGGCTGAGAGCCTGTACATTCCACCGCTCAACACGGTGAAGCCCGTGAGGTCTTGGGGAGTGAGACATGTGAAGCATCCATCATGGCTCAAAGCAGCTCCATCTCTGAAGCGGCTGGTTGCTTCGCTCAAGTGCTTCACCGTCTCACCCTCCAGACTCAGACCCTCACTCTCAGAATGCCACCTATTGAGCAGTGAACTCACTAGGCATTGTCCCCCTGTAACATATTTTGAATATGGGAATATTCATACAGTGTTATTTAATCAGGGAACAATGAGGGTATTTTTTGGCATTTCGGTGGGCTTTGTGGTAATGCACTGATACTAGGTACAGCACAAATTCAATCCCAATAATATCTTCCCATTGACATATCGGGATTTGAACCCGGGTCCATTGGATTACCAATCCAGTGGCATGACCACTCCACCACACCTCTTCATAACACAGGTCCTTCTTAACCTGCATAGAATCATACATTTTTAGCCAGAATCAAAGGTAATAATACGTCGTGGTTCTGAAGGGGTTAAGACCAAGTTTATATAATTAGCCTCATCTTTCACTACAAACCCTTCAAAATAACTGAAAAATCTTGATGGGAACTTGGCGATATACCGTCAGTTGAAAAGAAACAGGCTTTAGAAAGATATAACAGCATAATTTAGCAGGGGTCAGTATTAGGTCACACTGTTCTCCTTTACTGCCGACCTTTGACCTATGATGGCAAGCATTAACTCAGGGCTTCATTTTTCTGGTCCCCCTTCTCCCTCATGTTTAGCCCCATTAGTTTTCAGATTTTAGGATGTTTGCCCCATTAGTTTTCAGATTTTAGGATGTTTGCCCCATTAGTTTTCAGATTTTAAGATGTATGCCCCATTAGTTAGTCAATTTTAAGAACTTTCGTGCCATTTAGGTGTCTATTTTTTCCTGACGAGCGATAGCGAGCCTGTCATTTTAAGAGGAATCGGCCTTCGGCCGATTCTATATATATATATAGAATGATCATTGCTGAGGGTTCAGTATTAGGTCACAATGTTCTCCTTTACTGGTGACCTTTGACCAATGATGGCCAGGCATTAACTCAGGGCTTCATATGTCTGTTAACCCATGCTGTACCGGTGCCGTCCCCATAACTTTATGCTGGCTACTATTAGATGATTATATTAAGTTTAGAAAGGACCTCTAGCCATGATAAGGCGGGTGCCCAACCCCGAAAGGGGTTGAAATAGGGGAGCTATCCCCCCGCCAAAGGCGGCTTTCTAGGGCATTTCCTAGCTGATGCTGAGAGGATTGGGTTCTAGTCATGGGGTGATGGGCTGGTCTATCAGAGTGAGAACTGAGCGATCTCTGCCATACCCATAGCTTACTCTGACTGTTCCTTTTACTTATATATTTTCTAGATCTCAAGTGACGGCATCTCTCTCTTCTGTGGATTGACCTCAAGTCAAAGTGTCACATTTTTCCTTTGCCCCTCAACTTTCTCTTCATAATTGCTGAGGGGCATGGGGCCTTGGGTGGGGCTTTGGTTTCTCGGGCGTTTCTGCACACTCCTCAGCTCCCCGCCATGGAGTGGATTCGGTCACCCAGGCTTTATTGTGGTAGGCAGGGAGGGGTCTGTGGGGGCGCTTGGTTATGGCCTTGGCCTTGCTCGAGACCTTGTGGCTGTTCAGCCAGGCAGTCTGGGGAACAACAACAACAACCATTTTAACTACCACAGATCCTTCCTAAGCTGCATAAAATCGTCCTATATAGCTAGAATAAAATAACGAAGATGTCTGTTAACAAGGAGAAAATCGGATGAACTGAGATTTGGGTCTTCATCAATTCATGTACTTACTGTAAGGTGGTGCCAGCCTTCGGCCGGGGCATTTTCTACCGAAAAATGTACACATATACCTCGAAAGGGAGTCTTGAGGGCATTTTGTTTAAGCTTGATGAAGGTCTTGGGAGCAAACAAATAACCTCCCTAAAGTAGAAACGCCCTCCGCCAATCACTGCGCTACCTTTTACTCACTTGCAAAACCAGCTGATTTTGACAGCTCACGGCTGCAACGTGCCATGCCCCGCCCACCAGCCAATCAGCGGCCTCCATTATCGGAGCGCGAAGCTGGACTTCTTACTTCCCATCAGAAGTCACTCTCTTTCTTTGCTCGTGGAACTCCTTCTGATTATCCATTGAGTAATACCTCGGTGCCAGCCCTGTACTCTCGTAAGCCACCAAAAGAGGGTTTTAATCAGATTCCTGGGATGTATTTTGACGAGAAGAGAGAGGAGGGGAAGCAAGCCAGAATCCAAAGCGATCGTGTCTCGGCGCTTTGCCCGGACATATTACCGCTGGTACACCCTGGGCCAAATTATCGGTGGATATTATGGTACCTCTGCCCAGACAGACAAACAAAAGGTACATCTTGACCTGTGTCGACATTTTCTCTAAATACACGGTTGCTTGCGCTATCCCGGACAAGAAAGCTGACACGGTGGCCAAGGTTATCCCGAAAAAGATAATTTTTGTGTATGGCACCCCTGGAGGTATTCTGAGTGACAGGGGAAGGGAATTCAATAATGAGATCTGGCAACACTTGGGAGAAACCTTGGGGTATCAGATACAGCACACCTCCCCGTATTACCCTCAGGGCAATTCTGTCTGTGAAAGGAATCACAGGGTGTTAGCCAACTGCATCTGGGCTAGTCTGAGCTCACAACGGGAGAAAATCGTCCGGGGTTGGCCGGAGCTTCTGCCTGAAATTGTCTGGGGAATGAATACCACGGTCTGTAGGACTACGGGGTATTCTCCCTATGAGATTATCTTTGGCAACATACCGAAATTGCCTCAAGAACGATTATTGCCATACCCCCGTTCCTCCACGCAGTACTCCCAACTGGGAAAATACTGGAAGGAACAAGGGGAGCGACGACAGCAAGTGCATGATCATATCGTTCAGCAACAACCCAAGAAAGTTTCTCTAAATAATCCTTATCAGCGGGGGGAGTATATTTAGGTCAAGAGACATGACCCCACCCGAGCTAGTAAACTGGAGGAGAAATACGAGGGCCTGTTCCGGGTTGTCGAGACAAACGGGCCTTATCAAGTGTTATACTTACATTATGGAGATGTCGTGTCAGTTACTCATATTCGTCATACCAAACAATATGAGGGTAATCTTCCCCCAGAAACGAGCGAGTGGAGTAGCGAGGAAGGGAGCGAAGAGGAAACGGAATCCAGGGTCGACGACCCTGATACTTTCTCAGCTCGACCCAGCGTTAGAGATCCTACTCCGACTCGAGACTACCTAGAAGATTCTCCACTTTGGTGGTCACTTAGTCAAAAGATAGGGTCTTCCTGAGATTGAGTCAGAAGGAGAACTAGGAAGCGAAGAGATCGTATCTAGTGATGAAGACGATTTTTATGAGCTTACTGAGGAGGAAATGTCTACGGTCCCAGACAGCGAAGTTTCACTTTAATGGCAACCGGATAAACAGGTCTCCCACAGCTAAAGTGAAAGAATCCAAAGAAACTCCTTTGCTTAACGTTCCGGAGAAGACTCCCGCGAGATCAAGCAAGTTTACGGGCCCCACCGAACTCTCACTCGTAGTGGTAGGATTAGCCGCCCACCAATCAGGTACCCGGACGAGGTTATAAATAGGACCCTCGGGGCACGTGCCTGTCAGTTGGAAGGCACCATGCCTCTACCCTCTGACCCTCAGTACCGACTCCGTCGACTGGTAGCAATAGTCGACGGGCAGGGGCAAAGAATTACTACCACTCGAGCTCTCAAGCACTTACTCAACCAGCCAGGGGAGGTTTTAATAGCCAAACCTATTGTGGGAAATCAGAATCCTGCACTCCAGTTACATAAATATCTCTGTGTGCATAGTGGACTGGTGGAGTGGCAGCCGGAGGGCATAAATTTTAGTGGAACAGTATTGCGGCAATCGGGAGCCCGCCTAAATTCAGTAGGGGGTGATAAAGTAGAAACGCCCTCCGCCAATCACCGCGCTCCCTTTTACTCACTTGCAAAACCAGCTGATTTTGACAGCTCACGGCTGCAACATGCCATGCCCCGCCCACCAGCCATTCAGCGGCCTCCATTATCGGAGCGCGAAGCTGGACTTCTTACTTCCCCTCAGAAGTCACTCTCTTTCTTTGCTCGAAGAACTCCTTCTGATTATCCCTTGAGTAATACCTCGGTGCCAGCCCTGTACTCCCATAAGCCACCAAAAGAGGGTTTTAATCAGCTTTCTGGGACGTATTTTGAAGAGAAGAGAGAGGAGGGGAAGCAAGCCAGAATCCAGACCAATCGTGTCTCGGTGCGTGCCAGGCAGCCAATCACAGCGCGGGAGAGCGGGAGGCCTGAGTATAAAGGCTGCCGCGCGCGGACTCCACGGGTCACTCCCCCATCAGAGCCCACCGGGTCCACACACTGCAACCTACCTGCTCTCTCTCGCCTGGGCTCAAAGGAAAATAAGATACCCACTTTTCCAGTTACCTTGCCCTCACCTAAGCTCACAACACTGACCACCCCTGACCTCTCCTCACTCTCGCCCACTCGGAGGATGCACCACCAGCATCCTGCCGCCTGTCGTCACGTTGCTAGTCTGCACACATGCAGTCAAGCACTTCAAGAAGGACGACAGAAGGTGGGTGGAAGTGAGGACTTCCAGAAGAGCTACTGCCCAGCTCTAAGGTGGTAAAGCACAGTTCCAGACACACACACACCTGATCCAGCATACCAGAATATATTTGTTTAACCTCTCCGCGGCGCACAGGGGGTTTTCTACAGGGTAAGACTGTGCGCACCTATGATGATTTTGGGACCTATTGCAAATTTCGATAAAAAGTACATCATCATGTAGGGAATGTTTGCGTACATCGGCCCATATATATTTGACCCCCCAAAAAATGTCTGGGGGGGGTGGGGGAACGGTCCGTAGTTGAAAAATGTGGAGCGAATGGCACCGCGCGGCTAGATTGTCATCGAGCGGCGAGATTTCCCTGCCGAATATTTACGCGCGCAGGGGATAGAAGGAGAGGGAGGAGGGGGTGGGTTACCGCGTATTATCACGTATATGTCCATTTTTGAGCCCTTTTAGGCTATGTAGAGTATGTATACGTGTGTAGGCCACCCATATAACAATGAATATGCCTCATAGTGACCAAAAATTGCAATATATAAGGGAATTATAAGAGAATTTTTAGGCGGGAATGAAGATGTGTTGGAGGTTTGGCGGCAATTTATGAGCTGAGAGTGTGGTTTACGCCATACATATCACATATATCTTGTACGTAGAGCACTGTCATGCTATAATACAGACTTGTACGTATGTATACGTGCCATATATCAAAATATATACCGCATATTGACCAATTCATGCGATATTTACGCACATTGTCAAAGAGTTTCTATGCGTGAACCAAGGTGTGAGTGAGTTGTGCTGGGAATGAAAGGGGGAGAGGGTGTGTTACGCCATAAATATCACGTAAATCTTGTATTTAGAGCACTGTCATGCTATAATAAAGACGTGTACGTATGTAGGCGTCCCATATAACAAGGAATATACCGCATATAGCCCAATTGATGCGATATTTACGCAAATTGTGAATGTGTTTCTAGCAGACGGAAGCCTGAAAGGGTGGGTTGGGGGTGGGTGGGTGGGTGGGAGGGAGGGAGGGAGGCATGCAGGGGTGCAGGGAGGGAGTGAGTGAGTCGTGAAGAGAAGGAAGGAAGGCAGATCTCTAGATAGATAACCAGCTGTGTGACAATTGTGAAGGCGCCCGAGGCGTATGGATGCTTGGGATTTTGAACCTTATGTCTTCCAGGTGTCTGGTGTTTGTTGCCACCAAGAGTTTTACAATAACATGAGTCAGGAATGGAGAGAGAGAGAGAGAGATAGATAGAAACTGAGACATGCGTATGTCGTACGTATAAATGGACTTCAGAATTGAGGCGCTCATTCGCGGAACGTGTTGACCGCCCAAAATAAGAAACGGAGCAAATCGGGTCTGAAGTTTGCCGACTTATAAAAAGTTGTAACTATCGGACCCGATTAAGGAGAGAGGTGACAGTGTTTTCAAAATGTTCGGAAAATAGTATCTAGCTACGTACCACAAAAAAAAAAATAATAAATTGCTTGTAATTTATCGAAGAACATGATAGTTGCCCAAAATAAAAAAAAGGAGTAAATCGCGTCTGAAGTTTGCCGACTTATAAAAAGCTGTAACTATCAGACCCGATTAACCCGGGAGCTGCGGGAAGACTCTTTAAGAGTTCCCCCGGCGGACTGCGGGAAGACTCTCTGGAGTAAGTAAAACTAAAAATCAACTTTTTACATCGAAAAAAAAATATTTTTTTTATTTTTATTTTTTTATTTTTTTATTTTTGTTTGGCCCCTGGGCCATGCAAAATCTCAGTCCTCTACCTCCCCTCCTTCCCCACTTTCCTCCTATTCCTCAGTTATCACCTATTTTCCCTATTATTCCCTTATTCTGAGGTATATTTTCGTGCTAACATTAGCGAGTTGCAAGCAGGGTGTTGTCATCACTGATGGCCATCGAGTGCAAGAGAGAGAGAGAGAGTATCGATCGACTGTGTCGCAGTGGCCTTGGGGAAAATTGGCGGGAAGCTAGCTTGCCTCACCCATACATTATACAACTCGCGGGCTATATCTCCGATTTTGACCATCCAAACGCTGTTTTCACTCGTTTTATTGTTGTTTCAGGTTAATACCTTTATAATCAACCCATAATAGGCGCATATGGATAATTATTAATGCTATTAATGGTACAATGAATATTTTAGTGACGAAAAACCTCAAATACGTCAGCACAGGGGGACGTTTTCAATTACCCCCATGCGCACTTGTTAGGTTAAGGAGAGAGGTGACAGTGTTTTCAAAATGTGCGGAAAATAGTATCTAGCCATGAACCACAAAAAATAAAAAATAATAAATTGCTTGTAATTAATAGTAACGTGAGTGTGATTGAAATAATCCCATGATTTTATAACCCCATATCAATTCAATACTGTAGAAACGTTTAGAAAAAGCAAATGTATAACAATAAAACATAAATAATATTATCAGTGAATAATAATAAGACATGGAAGAGTAGGGTAAGATAATAGAAACATAATTTTATAAAATTAATAAGCGATAATAAAGATTAGAAAATGGAGGAAGACATGGTGAATAATAATGAATAAGTAAAACACAAGAATAGAGTAATAATTTTGCTACTTTAATGTTATTGATTTATTATTATAGAAAGTAAGCTAGTATTTCTGTTAATTAATTAATTTGGGATATTTTATTCAGCTTGGGAAGGACATGATTTTACAAAATTTTAATCAAAGGAAGGAATTTGATGGCTAGTTACTATAATGTTCTTGTGTAAAGATTGCTATTGTTTAACAATTTTACCTTACTAAAATGCATTATTACTCTATTCTATTGTTACATTAAATTTTCTATATTCATACTCACCGAGTAGTCAGGCAGTGTCGCTATCACTGTCACTATCATCTGCATACTCTTGCAGGTTGTCATCAATATCAGAGGAGTCAGAGTTGTTGTCCAAGGCTGGTCTAGCTGCTCTACTGAGGTCCCTCTGCATACGAAAAAGTTCCTGGTAATACTCCGAGTGGATTGGCGGAATGTAGGATAGCAGTTCGTGGACGGCTTGGAGTTTGTCAGCTTGAAGTTTGATGGCAGCTGGGTACTTGGGGGTGAGTGGCACTCGTGACAGATTAAAGGCCGATGGAGCATACTTGGCTTTACCTGGCATAAGCCTGAGACAATGCAGAGGCCCCTCGTAGCCTCGAGACAGCTGATACCCATCCCTATATTGCAGAGTAAAGCAGAATCGGCGACATTCAGAGAATAGGAGTGGCTTGGCGGGTGTACGGTGAGTTATGACACTTTGCAACAGGTCTAAGTTTAGAAAGTCCTCTCTCACCATGGGAATGACCTTGTTACCTGCGTGGACCGCACGCTCAATCACCTTGACATAGTGTTCAAAATCATAGATGTTCCCCTCAACCCTGAAGCGCTTTTCTATGTTCCCAAAAGCCCTGTCACACGCCATGTAACTATGTCCTGGGATGAGGAAATAATGGACCACTTCCTGAAGACGGCGACTGTGCAGTTCGTAAAGATGGCAGAGCATGATATTAATGTTCTTATTCTGTCCACCACAATTGTCACTGAATAGTATAAGCTTGCCAAAATCACCATGAAGCAGTACTTCATTCCCGATCCACTTTTTGATGCACGAACCCACCTCGACCGAGCCACGCCCACCTGTCACCTCATCCCACACGAAGAACTGGTTTTCACCGGTCTTGAGGTTGGAAATGCATAAATTGTACAGCCAGACTTTCTTCTTATAGTAGGCAGCATTAGTGGTGAGACGAGGTATTGGCTGTGTCTGTTGGAGGTCCAAGGCTATGACACGAGTATCATCGTCCCTGTCCTGCCCCAGAGTCTTCATAAGTGTTTGTGCCTGCCGTGCCACCGCCAGGTGTTCATCAAGTTCAGCCTGCAAGATTGCCTTATCTGCGTCATTACTGGCATGTTTCAAAGTGGTCTTAGCTAGGTCACAGGTCGAGCAAGTATCAGTATTTGGTGGTGAGAAGGAGAGTTCTTTACTTTTGAAAACTTTCCGGTAATAACTTTCTTTGACTACGCTGTTGTTAGGATAATTCTCAGCCATCCAGGTAGAATACAGGTGGTACATCCGGCTTAAACTCAACGATGTCTCTAGGTACCGCAAATTGGGCGATTTGGCTCTGTTATAATGGCTGGTAACGCTGGGGAATGATGCAATGTGTTTGTGCACACGCTTTGCATCAGGACCTGCAATGGTGACACGGTTCTTGTGTTGCCCGCGGCCGTCTCTCTTCGGTGTACCAGTGTCACTCACGTGGGTCAGGGCATTCTCTAATCTTGTCCTACCTATGGCTAAAATGTTGATGAAGGCTGTCTTGCAAATATTATAAGTTGTAGACTGGTAGGAGAGAGTAAATTTGCGGGTGCATGACCGATGGGGACCAGGGTTGTTGATGTCGGCAGGCTTTCTTCGTCGTTTCACTGGCACTGACAGAACGTGTTTCTGAATGAAGGTATTCTGGACTAACCAATCTCCAGTTTGCCAGAAGTTATTGTGGATTGCTTGGCGGATAGGTTCAGCAATTTTATCGTAGCATCCATCATTACAAGGCGGTCCAATAACTCTAGCATTCACTGTATTTCCTGTTTCGCGGCTGACATATTCCTTCCCAGAATTTCTCTTGTTCCTGGCGATTATTTCAGACCAATTGTCCGGGTTACACCTCTTTTTTATAGGTGGGGGTGGGCTCCCACTATCACTCTCACTCTCACTATCACTCATTGTTCAGGGAAGCACTGCAACACGGTCAAAACGGCACAAAAACAACACCAGGTGCGAGGTAAACGATCCGTACGGCG
Organism: Lithodes maja; assembly: GCA_037953745.1. Classification (NCBI taxonomy): domain Eukaryota; kingdom Metazoa; phylum Arthropoda; class Malacostraca; order Decapoda; family Lithodidae; genus Lithodes; species Lithodes maja. The sequence goes on from JBAKBP010023266.1 coordinate 23,061, forward strand.
TGAGAGCTGAGCTAGACTGTATTGTGGCGGGAGAACAGAGAGCAACGCGCGCCGTGAGTGGCTGAGCTGGCGCCCACGCGGTACCATAGCCGGGCTGTCATTGGCTGGCTGAACACACGCTGCCTGGGTGGCGCATATCACCCTATGCGATGCAGAAACGAGGGCAAGTCAAACGCCCTGTCAACACGGAAGAAAGTGCGTCGCACTTTATGCGATTTTCAACCATGTTGACATTCTCAAATATAGCTCCCTACCACGGCTCCAGATTCGAAAAGGATGTGGCAATATAATGCGATAATATAACGGGTTTTGCCAGAGGTGGCGGTTATCACGTTCCGCGAATGAGCGCCTCAATTGTATTTTTATGCAAGCAGACATTGCATTTTAGACACATGTGAAGTACCACAGAAACATGTAGGCCATTGACTGTCAATAAAGTACTATATTATAGACCACCAGCGACGGTGGTCAGTAAACACATGCAGATTGCCTTTTGCGATAAAGGGCTAAATATAGAATGGTGTCTCCTTACACTTGCGAAAGGGTAGATTGCCACCAGAGAAACGTTTACTTATTTATTTCCAAGTAATATGCAATCTAAATGTATATTCGAGACCTACTGCAATTATTTGTATGACAGTCATGACTATGTATAATCCAATATACGCGCGTAGGCGAGACATAAGAAAGCTGGTTGAGCAATTTTCGACACCCACACAGTTATTATTCTTTTTTATTTACAATATTATACAATACAAATGTATTTGTGAAGAGTATTTTATCCATTATTGTATTTATACAAATTTTGTTCCCAGACAGAGCTGCTGTGGCTGGTGTAGCTGGGGCATAAAGGGAGCGGCAAGGGTCACCGCTTGACCGTGTGAAAATGAGTGGAGTCGCACTGAGAGGGGCAATTTTGCTGAATGTTTTGGCAATTTTTGACAGAATAAAGTTATATAATTACTAATTCTTGACAGAGACAAACTTTTATAAACCTTGGCATGATATAATTGATAATCCCATCAATTTACAAACGTAAATTGGTGGGATAATTCATTTTTTTTTGTATATTGTCATTTCGATTGTAGACACGAAGTTTTGAGTGATATTTGGTATGAGCTCCTGTGGCATGGTTGGTAAGGTCGCGGACTGGAAAACTCAAAGTGTGCTAGGGTTGTGTGATCGAATCCAGGAGGGGGTTATGGGGAAGGTTTTATATTGTCTAGAACATTTTTGATAATTTTTTTTTTTTACAAGATCATGCCATTGTATTCAATAAATATGAAATATTCATAGAATATATCATATTGTAAGAATACAATGACATGACCTTGTGTTTTTTTTTTTTTTTATTGTTTTTTTTTATTATCTTAGTAGGTTTGACAGGATTTGTTGAAACATATTTATTTTTGTACAATTCATTTGAGGTAAGAAAATAATTATATACACATGACTTTGGCTAATAACAAACATATATATTGATATACTAAAAAAATAAGGCATATTACATGTAAATCTTTGAAACTTATAAACTAAATAATGAAACATACAATTATATAATGTAAAAGCTATATCACAGGGACATCTTTGGAACTTATACATTATATAATATATATGTTACATTATGAGGTAGCGTGATCAATTAGGTCAGGTCAGGTAAGGTAGGGCGCGAGTCCAGGACAGGGCTGGGCAGGGGGCGAGTCCAGGGCAGGGCACGGGGCGAGTCCAGGGCAGGGCAGGGCAGGGCAGGGCAGGGCAGGGCAGGGCGACACTCAATAATTTTTGAAGGTGTGGTAGTCCCTGAAGCAGTCACCCAGGCAGAGTGGAACTTTGCACTCTGCGCACATTGAGGTGACTCTTTTTGTGACATGGGGTTTCCTGACACTGGAGCTGCAGACAGTGCACTGCGCCTGCCTGTGACGAGTGCCAAGCAGCTCAGTGTTGATGGGGTAGTGTCTTTCGACACCCAGCTGGATACCGTCAGGAACGTGATCCCCACGCCATGCCGTACGTCTGTGAGTGGTGGTGCCATACTTCTCCAGGAGTTGGTATGAGACGTTGTACACGAACTCCCGGAATTTAAGTTTCTGGTTTGGGGCCATATTCTTTTTGACCAACCACAAGTTGTAGGCGTTCAGCATCGTTATGTCAACAAGGTGGAGGAAAAGCTTGTGATACCACTTCACAGTCTTCCTCAGACACTCAACGCCTGACAGCTGACAGTCAGACTTGTCCACCATGCGCATGTTTTTGGTGTAGTCCACTACCATGTCGGGCTTGTAGATGGTCTTCCTGGTTCGGTAGTGGATTTTGCCAGAATCCATCTGGGCACCTGTGTGGACGGTGGAAAGCAGGTGGACGTCTCGCTTATCCTTCCACTTCAGGGCTATCACTTTCCCACACTTCTCGAGCTGCTTGAATTTCTGCCCCTTTCGTCGCTTTCTTCGCACATGCCTCTCGCGGTGTTCCTGGGCCAGGTCGTCTTCTGAAGGTGTGTCACTGGAGGAGGCATCTGTGAGAGGAATGACATCACCTGTGAATTTTGGCATAAACTTTCTTGTCTTTCTGAGAGTCCCACATGACCCCGTTTGGTTGTCATGAAGAAACTGGCAGAGAGCAGGAGAAGTATACCAGTTGTCAGTGTAGATGATGTGGCCTTTGCCCAGGTAAGGTGCCAACATTTTCCTGACGATGGCACCTGACATGCCCATGGGGTCATTGGCAGCGGCTTTCGGTATGTCAATGTCAGTGCCTGTGTACACGATCATGTCAAGCACTATTCCAGTTTCGCAGTCACACAAAACGAAGAGCTTGATTCCGAACCTATGCCTTTTCAAGGGGATATACTGTTTGAAAACAAGACGTCCTTTGAAGAGCACGAGCGACTCATCAATCACCAAATTGAGGAAGGGGTAAAAGTATTTCCTATACCTCTCCAACAACATGGTGAACACATTCCGAACTTTCCATATCCTGTCAATCCTGTTAGGATTTTCGTTGTCTGCAAAGTGCATAAATCTTAGCAGCAACAAAAATCTGTCACGAGTCATGAACTTATTGAAAGTTGGGGTGGCGATGAGAGGGTCGTGCTTCCAATAGTGTTGCAACACATGCTTCTTGATCAGAGGCATGAGGAACAACAAGGCAAAGAACGTCATAAATTCTTCCACAGTCGTATCCACCCAGCCTCGTATTCTCGCTTTTGGAGAAAGGACGTCCAATCTGCCAAACACCCACCTGTAGTAGGCGTTTGTTTGGGCAACGATGTACGTCATTACCTCCATATCGAAAAAAGCGAGGAAGAAGTCGCTTTCGTTCGCTTGATCGTCACAGGGCCAGTCGTCAGTTGTTCCTGACGTCCCAGGATTGAACTGGGGCACGTCAGGTACAAAATTGACCCCGTCAGACCAATCGAACGAAGGCAAGCCAGGGATCGGAATGTCGTCTGCGTCTGCTTCATCGTCTGAAATATCGCTTCCATGGTCGCGATACAGCACTTCATCATCATCACCCTCCTCTTCACTAGACAGACGATGACCTTCCTCATTTTCGTCACCGACGTCTGACTCACTCCCACTGTCCACTCCCAAATCCCCCCACCCTTGGTCCCGTGCTAGGGCTTCGTCGTCAAAACCTGGGCTGCCAATGTCCTGCGAATCACCATCAAACAGCAGGGCGGCATATTTTGATGGTGTCAGAGTTTTCCGGGTCACTTTTGCACGCGAGGGTGTCTTATGGACAGGGACAGCAGAGGTGGCGGCAGGGGCGGCGGCAGGGGCGGCGGCAGGGGCGGCGGCAGAGGCGGCGGCAGGGGCAGCAGTGGTGCGTGGCCTTGATGGCAAGATGATGGTGGTGCCTGTCGCCCTTCTCTCTGTTCCTTGGGCAGGGGCGGCAGGGGCGGCAGGGGCAGCAGGGGCAACAGGGGCAACAGGGGCAGCAGGGACAGCAGGGCCAGCAGTCGCTTTCCCTCTCCCTTTCCCCTTCCCCTTCCCCTTCCCCTTTCCTGTTCCTTGGGCAGGGGCGGCAGGGGCAGCAGGGGCGGCAGGGGCAGCAGGGGCGGCAGGGGCAGCAGGGGCGGCAGCGGCAGCCGGGCCAGGGGCGGCGGCGGCAGCCGGGCCAGGGGCGGCGGCTGGTGGTGGTGGTGGTGGTAGGGGCACTGTGGCTGGCGTACGGGATCTTTTCCCTACGCCCGTGCCTTTAATTTTTCCTGCCCCCGCAGGTTTTGCAGCCCTAGGGCGGCCTCCTGCGTCACTGGTACCGGTGGCAGGGGTGGCAGTGGTGGCAGTGGTGGTAGTGGTGGTGGTAGTGGTTGTTGCAGTGGCCTGGGTCGTGGTGGCAGTGTCCCGAAAGACCAATGACCTCTGTGCCATTGCCCTGCTTGCACGTGTTTTTTGTGCTTTGGGTGCTGGTGTTTCGTCCTCAGAGCTGTAGGGCGTGTCGTACTGGTAGCTAGGGTCTTTGGCAGCCACCCTCTGCCTTCCACGGCGGCTAACACCACCAGAAGGAGGGCTGGTTGTGTCATCAGGGAGCGAGCGTGAGGGACGTGTGGGCTCCATGACTAGTGCGTGGTTACTGGCGCGGTGGTGCTTGCACGAGTGCGGGGCGAGCGTTTGGCGGGGTGGTATCGAGAGTTGACATGTAGTACTATATCCACACCAATTTTCAGCCGCCTGACTATTAACGCGCTGTTTTGGTACGCGTTCAAAAGCTCTGCTCTTAAGAGTCTCCCCGCAGTGCGCCGGGGGAACTCTTATGAGTCTCCCTGCAGCTCCCGGGTTAAGGACCCATATTGGGCCCGCATATGATAAGAAAAGAAAGAGAGATGTGGTGGACTAACCTGGTGGTGTTATATACAAATTGATGTGTCCTCTAGGACAAGACTAAAGGAAAAATAATTTAGACTCGCATATATATATATAAAGATGATGATGTGTTATTAATTAGTTATTTTTGTTAGCAATGGCGCCATGCCGAAAGAGTTATTATCTAGGATCTGATAGGAGAGATTAAAGAGTAAAAGAATAGAAGTAAAGAGGGGAGGGAAGGAATACTTTTGTTAATAAATGAGGCAACCAATAAGTTGAAGAGGGAAATAAGTGTTAATTGCCTAATAGATTAGCTATAGCTAGGAAAGGACACTTGTCCAAGTGAATCATTTATTAAGTTGCACAATAAGGAAACTGTAACGAAGGACATTAGTCCAATGTGAAGTATGCATTATTAAGTCTAAAAGAGTTCTTCCGTGTAGGCGCCTGAGGCACGGTTCATCTTTGGTTAGTACGACAATTGATTAAGGTGAAAGGTAACCTAGCGTGCTTGTAACAGGGTTACTTGAGGGTAAATTCGAAAAGGAGTAATTGAGATCAAGATTGTAAAACCATATTATGAAGTAACTGGGTGACGGAACCCAATAGTGTCATTGAGATAAATAATGTAAACCTATATTGTGAAGTAACTGGGTGACGGAACCCAATAGTGTTATTGAGATAAATAATGTAAACCTATATTGTGAAGTAACTGGGGGACGGAACCCAATAGTGTTATTGAGATAAATAATGTAAACCTATATTGTGAAGTAACTGGGGGACGGAACCCAATAGTGTCATTGAGATAAATAATGTAAACCTATATTGTGAAGTAACTGGGGGACGGAACCCAATAGTGTTATTGAGATAAATAATGTAAACCTATATTGTGAAGTAACTGGGTGACGGAACCCAATAGTGTCATTGAGATAAATAATGTAAACCTAGATTGTGAAGTAACTGGGTGACGGAACCCAATAGTGTTATTGAGATAAAGACTGTAAACCTAGATTGTGAAGTAACTGGGTGGCGGAACCCATATTATAATTATGTGAGAGAGACCTTGTAATCTCATTCGGTAATTTGTACGATTTTATGTCATTGTGGAGGTACTTGAGTAGTAACAACGGTTGTGTCAAAGGAATAAATCGATTCTATATATTGAGGAAATAGGGTATTGTTACGGCTGGATCGGCAATACATATTCGGGATTCTTGATCGTAGGACAGAAATGGCTTATGTGACAACGACACGCTCGATTCCAGTCCCAAATACTATATGCTCCAGACAACAAAAGCACCAACGCCCTACAGAGTTATCGTCTATGGTAACGAGGTACCTTAACTCGGCGAAAGTGTACAACAGGGGTAGGCTATGAGGCTAAACTCCCTCAGACATTTATAGGTTACGTTATTACTAAAGAAATGCAATACTCAAGAAACTATGTTAATATTAAGCCTCTAATAATGTAGAATAGAAGCAGGCTAAAGGTATGACAGTGAAATGCTAAATGACAAATGTACACGCCTACTTGAAAGCGCGTGCACTAGAATAACTGTCCCCTACTAACATGCACTAGCATGTAGCATACAAGATGTTCATGATCCAGTAGATACCTAATAATACACATGGAAGGAACATAAATAGTAGTCACTTATTGTAATAATGAATCTATACTTGGAATAACTAAAAGGTTGCAGGCAACAGTACTGCGCCGGTAGCCTACTACCGCATAGGCTACTTCGCTTCTCTCACTCTGTCTCCCCTCTGAGTCCGTATGCGCCCTACGCAACGGAACTCCGGACACAGCAGCAAAACGACAGTGCAGTTAATTGATACATGAAAGTATTAATAGTGTTGTCTTGTGTGTGAGTAATGTGTATTGTAAAGTGTTACATACATAAACTTAAAGAGAGCTGCAATGCATAGTAAAATAAAGATATAACCCACTCATCATCCCCATGTGTTCTAGCTAGCAGGCCAAGTCACAGGAACAACGAGTCCCAGCACCGAAAGCGAGAACCCAGGAAAAGACTGCAGAGAACACAAGGACAGATAAATTACGTTACTCTACTATACCGGCACTACGAGCGAGCTGTAGTCTCTGGTACTACACTCGCTCCTGGCTCGGTAGGCAAATCAAGGCTAAGTCCTCGCCCCTCTACAGACAACTCCTGGGCATGGTCGGGCTCTTACACATGGCACTAGTCTAGTCACAAATTGGATGATGAGCTGGGCATATAACTCGTGAACATGTAGAACGTTCACCAACTATCCTCATCAAGAAGATCGCTGTTCACATTAACCCCTTAAATCTAATACATGTGAATATATGCTTGTCCTAAGAGTAATACGAGAGGTGAGTGCTGAAACTCCTTTAGGACCTCAAGGGAAGGGTATGCATTTAAATAGAGAGAAGAATGAAATGAGAGTAATGTCGTCAGAGAGAAAGAGTGCAACCGTGAGAAATTGGGAGAGAGGGCAAGGGATGTTAGAATCTCAAAGGTTCTAGGCAACCTGGTCATAGAGCACACAGCGAGCCTCCAGGCAATGTGCAGTACGACAACATGGGCAGCCCAGGCAGCATAGGCAGGCGGCAATGTACTACCAACCCTGTCGCACCTAGCTATAAGCGCAGGGCTGCCAACCGGTCCATACGTCTGGCAACCACCCCCCCGGCAGCGTGGCGCACCGCTACCCTCTCGCTCTGAAGTCCAACTCACTCTCTCTCTCTGAATTCCCATTGTCTTATCTATCAACTTCTCTATTGATACTACATATTAAATGGAAGGTCTCGACATGGCTTAAAACAAAACCCACCACTGGTTAGCACATGACGAGACCTTTGCAGAGATACAAAGAACATAGTTATACGTTGTCACACTCAATATAAGCAGCCAGCACGGTACACGGTACCGCACCGTGGTGGTACAGTGGAGTACCAAGGAGTACAATCAGGTTGCGTTGCTACGCACTGGGCGTCACAGCCCCCCCAAGATTTTAGATAATCGACCTTAGAAGCATTATCAAAATCTGACAGGCAACCAACCGACCTGCTACCCTTAGCTGCCACTAATTGCAAAAGGTGCACAACAACTGAAGTGTGAATTATACATAAAACACAATATCGCATGCATCATGCTACAACAATAAAGACTTACAAAACTAAAAAAAAATTCTCGTTTATTTTATTGTTTTATAATCTTTTTGGACGGCGTTATGATAGCCTAATTTTACTCCTGCTCAACCCACACACCGTGCACGACTATCCTGGATCATCAACCCTTGATAGACAATCTGCTATCACGTTCTCACTCCCGGCAATATGCTGAATGTTGAGATTATACTCTTGGAGCATTAGGGACCACCTGGTCAACCGCATATTCCGATTGTGAAACTGATTTAGGAATTTCAAGGGATGATGGTCCGTATAAATCGTCACTACCGGGCCGTAGGCTGGAACATAAACTTCGAAATGTTTGAGCGACAAAACGATAGCAAGAAGCTCCTTCTCTATAGTCGAGTAATTCCTTTGTGCCGAATTAAACTTGCGAGAAAAGAAGCTCACTGGGTGTTCCAAGCCCTCGGAATCAGTCTGCAGTAACACTGCCCCGGCACCCACACCGCTGGCATCAGTCGCCAGCTGAAAACTCCTGGAGAAGTCTGGGGCTCTCAAAATCGGATGTGTACACAGCAGGTGCTTGACTAGGTCGAAAGCCCTCTGACACTCCGCAGCCCAACAGAACTTCACTGACTTCGACAGTAGATCAGTTAACGGTGCTAAGACAGTAGAGTATCCCCGGATGAAGCGCCTATAATAGCCTATCATACCTAGGAACCGCATGACCTGGCGCTTAGTGGTGGGCCTGGGAAACATATTGATAGCCTGTATCTTGCTCAGGGGGGGGCACACCCGGCCTAACCCGACCACGAAGCCAAGATACTGCACAGTAGCCTTTACAAACTCGCACTTCCTCAGGTTCACCACCAGCCCAGCATCGTGCAACTTCCCAAACAGGGTCTCTAAGTGCCTTAGGTGATTTTCAAAATTGTCATCATACACTATCACGTCATCAAGGTAGACCGTGCAGTTAGGGATTTCGTCACAAATATCGTTCATCAGGTTCTGAAACGTGGCAGGTGCGTTCTTAAGCCCATAAGGCATTACGTTACATTGGTAGGTCTTGCCATCTACCACAAAACCACAAACTTGCTTAGCTCGGTCCGACAGGGGTACTTGCCAGTAGCCTTTTACAAGATCAATTTTAGTAAGGTACTTTGCATTCCCTATCTTGTCCACGCTGTCGTCAACTCGAGGCAAAGGGTAAGGGTTGGTAGTGGTCAAGCCATTTAGCCTACGAAAATCTATGCAGAACCGCACCTTGCCGTCAGGTTTTGGCTGCAATGTGACGGGTGATGTCCACTTCACATAACCTTCAGTGATCATCCCTCTCTCAACCATGTACTTTAACTCCTCCCGTAAAGCTGGCAACTTTACCGGGGGCACACGGTAGGGCACTGACTTGAAGGGCACATTATCACCGACGTCCACGTCGTGCGTTACCTGAGTAGTGAGACCTGGGTGTTCGGCGAAAACAGAGGGGTATGACCTGAACAGGCCTAGGACAGCAGCACCCTGGTGCTCAGGCAGGTGACTTACAGCTTGCCTAGCCTCTTGTTCAGTATTCCCCGCCCACTGTTCCGCGGAAATGACACAGTCCCAGCTATCCTCCTCAGCAGCATGACTGTCCCCACCTCCTTCTCCACCCTGGCCGCTGCAGGCCAGCACAGGGACAGTGAGAGGCTCTGAGGGGCGTCTCACATACTCTTTCATGAGGTTAACATGACATAACTGATGTTTTTTTCTACGGTCAGGTGTTGCAACGAGATAATCAAGGTCGGACAGTTTCTTAGCCACCACATACGGCCCAATAAACTTGGCAGAAAGGGGGTGTCCAGGCAAAGGTAAAAGCAACATTACCTCCTGACCCACCGAAAACTCCCGAAGCTTCACCTTGGCGTCATACTGGTGCTTCATGACCGCCTGTGCATTAACCAAGTTATTACCTGCCGCTGCCATGCAACCTATAAGTCTCTCCCGGCTCTCAAGGATATATTTAAGTACAGACCCCGGCTTCTCTTCGCCCTCCCAGATCTCTTTCACCATACTTAAAGGTCCTCTCACATTATGGCCAAAGACTAGTTGATTTGGACTGAACCCCAGGCTCTCTCCTGGGACTTCACGTGCAGCGAACAGAACATACGGCAGACCCAAATCCCAATCAGTGTCATGTTCTGCACAGTAACAGCGTAGCATACTCTTCAGGGTCGAGTGCCACCGCTCCAAGACTCCCTGACTCTCGGGATGGTAGGCTGACGACACTACAGAACATATACCGTGCAACTGAAGGGTTTGCTTGAACAATTTGGATGTAAAATTGCTCCCCTGGTCTGACTGCACCTCACGTGGAAATCCATAACGGGAACAGAACAATAATAAGTTTTTAACAACTGCCTTTGCCGAGCCGTTTCTCATGGGGTATGCGTCCGGGTATCTCGTAGCCACATCCATGATTGTCAACAGGAATTTATTGCCACTACTAGTAGGCGGGAAAGGGCCAACCAAATCTACTACAACTTTGCTGAACGGAGGCCCGGTGACAGGTATGGGAAACAAAGGTGCCTTCGGGATTGTCTGGTTAGGCTTCCCCGTTGTCTGGCAGGTCGCACACCCAGCCACCCATGCACAGACATCAGCCTTGACCCCAGGCCACCAGAAAAACCTGCCCAATGCCGCCAATGTTTTTGTTACCCCCAAATGACCCGCCACCGGCACATCATGCGCCAGACACAATAAGGACTCTCTATACTTATTTGGAACAACCACCTGGTCTACTACCCTCGCACCGCCCTCCCACTTCGATTTGGGGTCTAGAAATCTGCGGTACAATATCCTGTTGAGCCTAAAGAAATCTCCCGGCTTCGCATCCCCATCTTCCTCCAACTCTATGGCACCATTGCTATAACGAGCTAGGCTAGCGTCTTGCAGCTGCTGCTCACTAATGTCCCTGGGCGTCAATGCATCAAGATGGTTTTGTAATAAGACATTACCCCGGCTAGTAGGCTCTACTGCCTTAGTGGCTCTCGCTACAGCTCTTGCCTCACGCGAAGTCTTACCCAACTCTGCCTTGTTACACACCATATCTGGGCCAGAGTCAACTCCCGTGTTTATTATAGGTCCAAGTACCGAATCACCGAGAAGTGCAGCAGAATCAATGTCCCTTTTCCTGCCCTTAGCAACCTTCTCCTGATCCTTCCTCCACTGTCCCCGAGGTTGAGTGCTAGGCTGTGCAGGAGCCGCAGAGCGAGATCGGGTTACCACACAGGCCATCTCATCCTGTTGGCACCTCCCAACCCATTCCCGATTCTCACCATCCACGTCGGCCGCCCTCTCGGCAACGACTAAGGGTGGAGTCCCGGAAGTGGGCACCGCAAAGTCGTTGCCAAGAAGAAGGTCGACGCCCTCAACTGGCAAACACTCAACGATCCCTACATCCAGCTCCCTGCACACCTCTCCCACTCTCAACTCCAACCTCACAAGTGGGTATGACCTCGTAGCATTTATACCCTGCACCACAACAACTCTGGCCGCATTTATCGGTTTCCCTGTGAAGTTCCTCAACAAAGTTTGCGAAGCCCCCGTATCCCTCAGCAAGTCAACCCTCCGTAGTTCACTCCCCCAGCTCACAAACCCGTGTCCCCGATGGCTACAGAAAGTGTCCCGGACAGGTGTCGAGCCTTCCGTACGCTTCTTTACCGCGTGTGCCTCAGCTGCTGACAACCTACCCCGGGCAGTTGCTGCAGCCTTCAGAGACACACCGATACTGTGAACCAATGACACCGGCTTAGCGGGAGTGTTACTAGGGCACTCACGTGAATAATGGCCTAGCTTCTGACATTTGTAACATTTCACATCCCCAATGGGCTTCTTCCCTTGTGCGGGCGAAGAAGGGGCCTGACCTTTAGTAAACGGGAGAGGCTTGTGTTTGTAGGTGTTATTAGGTGCAATGCATTTAGTGTGGTTATGTGTGTCATAGGATTTGTTATTATCGAAAACTCTGGTGGGTGGGGTATAGCGCCCCTTCTGCCCTGACTCAGCCCTCTGAGCGGCACCGCAACCACGAATCAATGATAATCTGAAGTCTGCCATCTTGGCAGCCTCCTCTACTGTCTTGGGACATTTTTCCTTAATGTTCAGCGTTAGATCGGTTCCAGTGCATTTGTAAAACTGTTCCAGATAGAAAAGTTGCTTAATTTCCTCAGCCGACTCTGCGTGCTCGGACCGAAACCAGTTATTACATGCATCTGTTAAGTCCCGTGCGTGCTCCATAAAACTGACATCGCTCTTCTTATTCACGCCACGGAACTTCAATCTATAAGTTTCGGGTTGCAGTTCGTAGGCCCGGAGCACAGCCTCCTTCACCAGTCCATACACTACACTCTCGTCCAGTGACAGTGCATCGTAGGCTTTCAACCCCTTACCCACTAGACGTGATGAAACTAATGCTGCCCATTTAACCTCCGGCCAGTCATACTCACGACACTTCTTTTCGAAACGAGCAAAAAACTCAGTCACTGCTGTCTCATCAAATGCGGGTACTAACTTAATTAAATGCGAAAGTGAGTCTGTAACCCGGTGCCCACCACCGAGATGACGCCCCGTGGTCTCTACTCTAGACTTCTCGACATCCATTTCAGCCTGGTACCTGGTTGCATCCTGATTGGCTTGGATTCTAGCAACCTCTATGCATTCTATACTAGCCTGTTTGTATCTGAGTCTCCTGCAGGCTTAATCCGTTCTATACTAGCCTGTTGTATCCCGATCTCCTTCAGCTTAAACCTTAGCTAGTTCTAGCTGAAATAACATCTCAGGAGACAGGCCTGGGGGGGAGAGCACAAAAATGGGGGATCCACACCGAGACGTGTTTACGGGTAAGCCAGCTTGCCATTGAGAACCCTCCTGCTGCATCGTGCTAAGACTCGCTGCTGAGGGCCCAGCTCAGGGTAGAGTGGAATGGAGGCTTGGAGGGAACCCCCCAAGACCCCACTCCACCCACCGCCCCATCGCCATCACCCAACAAACATGCCACCAAATTCTTCCTGGGCCAACTGTCAGGACAGTCCCGCCCCAAAACCGTGGCTAAACAGCGAAGACCGTAACAATCAATAGCCTGCAGGCGCTGTTCGGTCAAAGGTGTCTGCAAAAATGCCCGGGCATCCCTCTCTCCACTTATAACACTCCCCTCCCTAAACATCTGTTGTACTTGCTGGTTACTAGGCTGTACCGTGTTATCCTCCCCCGTAAATGATGAGTCATTAGACATAGTGCTGGTTATACATTGCTGTTCATAAAAAAAAGAAGTGCTTATTACTAATTGCAGTCTCGACTCACAAAATGTTAAAGATGCTTGAATGACTCTACTCTAGACACCCCCAACGAAACAATCTGCAAGTCCACCAATACAATAATGACACAATAAAAATTCCTCCAATATGCAAGAAAATTCTAGCCAGCTCTACTAGGTAGCATAGAATAGTTCTCCAAAAAACATGTGATAGGATACTACTGAACTCTTGTGCAAGGTCGCCATTTTGTTACGGCTGGATCGGCAATACATATTCGGGATTCTTGATCGTAGGACAGAAATGCTTATGTGACAACGACACGCTCGATTCCAGTCCCAAATACTATATGCTCCAGACAACAAAAGCACAACGCCCTACAGAGTTATCGTCTATGGTAACGAGGTACCTTAACTCGGCGAAAGTGTACAACAGGGGTAGGCTATGAGGCTAAACTCCCTCAGACATTTATAGGTTACGTTATTACTAAAGAAATGCAATACTCAAGAAACTACGTTAATATTAAGCCTCTAATAAATGTAGAATAGAAGCAGGCTAAAGGTATGACAGTGAAATGCTAAATGACAAATGTACACGCCTACTTGAAAGCGCGTGCACTAGAATAACTGTCCCCTACTAACATGCACTAGCATGTAGCATACAAGATGTTCATGATCCAGAAGATACCTAATAATACACATGGAAGGAACATAAATAGTAGTCACTTATTATAAGAATGAATCTATACTTGGAATAACTAAAAGGTTGCAGGCAACAGTACTGCGCCGGTAGCCTACTACCGCATAGGCTACTTCGCTTCTCTCACTCTGTCTCCCCTCTGAGTCCGTATGCGCCCTACGCAACAGAACTCCGGACACAGCAGCAAAACGACAGTGCAGTTAATTGATACATGAAAGTATTAATAGTGTTGTCTTGTGTGTGAGTAATGTGTATTGTAAAGTGTTACATACATAAACTTAAAG
>JBAKBP010023267.1:0-37249 GCA_037953745.1 Lithodes maja
GTATGACAGTGAAATGCTAAATGACAAATGTACACGCCTACTTGAAAGCGCGTGCACTAGAATAACTGTCCCCTACTAACATGCACTAGCATGTAGCATACAAGATGTTCATGATCCAGTAGATACCTAATAATACACATGGAAGGAACATAAATAGTAGTCACTTATTATAATAATGAATCTATACTTGGAATAACTAAAAGGTTGCAGGCAACAGTACTGCGCCGGTAGCCTACTACCGCATAGGCTACTTCGCTTCTCTCACTCTGTCTCCCCTCTGAGTCTGTATGCGCCCTACGCAATAGAACTCCGGACACAGCAGCAAAACGACAGTGCAGTTAATTGATACATGAAAGTATTAATAGTGTTGTCTTGTGTGTGAGTAATGTGTATTGTAAAGTGTTACATACATATACTTAAAGAGAGCTGCAATGCATAGTAAAATAAAGATATATCCCACTCATCATCCCCATGTGTTCTAGCTAGCAGGCCAAGTCACAGGAACAACGAGTCCCAGCACCGAAAGCGAGAACCCAGGAAAAGACTGTAGAGAACACAAGGACAGATAAATTACGTTACTCTACTATACCGGCACTACGAGCGAGCTGTAGTCTCTGGTACTACACTCGCTCCTGGCTCGGTATGCAAATCAAGGCTAAGTCCTCGCCCCTCTACAGACAACTCCTGGGCATGGTCGGGCTCTTACACATGGCACCAGTCTAGTCACAAATTGGATGATGAGCGGGGCATATAACTCGTGAACATGTAGAACGTTCACCAACTATCCTCATCAAGAAGATCGCTGTTCACATTAACCCCTTAAATCTAATACATGTAAATATATGCTTGTCCTAAGAGTAATACGAGAGGTGAGTGCTGAAACTCCTTTAGGACCTCAAGGGAAGGTTATGCATTTAAATAGAGAGAAGAATGAAATGAGAGTAATGTCGTCAGAGAGAAAGAGTGCAACCGTGAGAAGTTGGGAGAGAGGGCAAGGGATGTTAGAATCTCAAAGGTTCTAGGCAACCTGATCATGGAACACACAGCGAGCCTCCAGGCAATGTGCTGTACGACAACATGGGCAGCCCAGGCAGCATAGGCAGGCGGCAATGGACTACCAACCCTGTCGCGCCTAGCTATAAGCGCAAGGCTGCCAACCAGTCCATACGTCTGGCAACCACCCCCCCGGCAGCGTGACGCGTTGCTACCCTCTCGCTCTGAAGCCTAACTCACTCTCTCTCTCTGAACTCCCATTGTCTTATCTATCAACTTCTCTATTGATACTACATATTAAATGGAAGGTCTCGACATGGCTTAAAACAAAACCCACCACTGGTTAGCACATGACGAGACCTTTGCAGAGATACAAAGAACATAGTTATAAGTTGTCACACTCAATATACATAGCTGCTGACGGTAGCCAGCACGGTACAGTGGTACGGGCGGTACAGTGGAGTACCAAGGAGTACAATCAGGTTGCGTTGCCACGCACTGGGTGCGTCACAGCCCCCCCAAGATTTTAGATAATCGACCTTAGAAGCATTATCAAAATCTGACAGGCAACCAACCGACCTGCTACCCTTAGCTGCCACTAATTGCAAAAGGTGCACAACAACTGAAGTGTGAATTATACATAAAACACAATATTGCATGCATCATGCTACAACAATAAAGACTTACAAAACTAAAAAAAAAAATTCTCGTTTATTTTATTGTTTTATAATCTTTTTGGACGGCGTTATGATAGCCTAATTTTACTCCTGCTCAACCCACACACCGTGCACGACTATCCTGGATCATCAACCCTTGATAGACAATCTGCTATCACGTTCTCACTCCCGGCAATATGTTGAATGTTGAGATTATACTCTTGGAGCATTAGGGACCACCTGGTCAACCGCATATTCCGATTGTGAAACTGATTTAGGAATTTCAAGGGATGATGGTCCGTATAAATCGTCACTACCGGGCCGTAGGCTGGAACATAAACTTCGAAATGTTTGAGCGACAAAACGATAGCAAGAAGCTCCTTCTCTATAGTCGAGTAATTCCTTTGTGCCGAATTAAACTTGCGAGAAAAGAAGCTCACTGGGTGTTCCAAGCCCTCGGAATCAGTCTGCAGTAACACTGCCCCGGCACCCACACCGCTGGCATCAGTCGCCAGCTGAAAACTCCTGGAGAAGTCTGGGGCTCTCAAAATCGGATGTGTACACAGCAGGTGCTTGACTAGGTCGAAAGCCCTCTGACACTCCGCAGCCCAACAGAACTTCACTGACTTCGACAGTAGATCAGTTAACGGTGCTAAGACAGTAGAGTATCCCCGGATGAAGCGCCTATAATAGCCTATCATACCTAGGAACCGCATGACCTGGCGCTTAGTGGTGGGCCTGGGAAACATATTGATAGCCTGTATCTTGCTCAGGGGGGGGCACACCCGGCCTAACCCGACCACGAAGCCAAGATACTGCACAGTAGCCTTTACAAACTCGCACTTCCTCAGGTTCACCACCAGCCCAGCATCGTGCAACTTCCCAAACAGGGTCTCTAAGTGCCTTAGGTGATTTTCAAAATCGTCATCATACACTATCACGTCATCAAGGTAGACCGTGCAGTTAGGGATTTCGTCACAAATATCGTTCATCAGGTTCTGAAACGTGGCAGGTGCGTTCTTAAGCCCATAAGGCATTACGTTACATTGGTAGGTCTTGCCATCTACCACAAAACCACAAACTTGCTTAGCTCGGTCCGACAGGGGTACTTGCCAGTAGCCTTTTACAAGATCAATTTTAGTAAGGTACTTTGCATTCCCTATCTTGTCCACGCTGTCGTCAACTCGAGGCAAAGGGTAAGGGTTGGTAGTGGTCAAGCCATTTAGCCTACGAAAATCTATGCAGAACCGCACCTTGCCGTCAGGTTTTGGCTGCAACGTGACGGGTGATGTCCACTTCACATAACCTTCAGTGATCATCCCTCTCTCAACCATGTACTTTAACTCCTCCCGTAAAGCTGGCAACTTTACCGGGGGCACACGGTAGGGCACTGACTTGAAGGGCACATTATCACCGACGTCCACGTCGTGCGTTACCTGAGTAGTGAGACCTGGGTGTTCGGCGAAAACAGAGGGGTATGACCTGAACAGGCCTAAGACAGCAGCACCCTGGTGCTCAGGCAGGTGACTTACAGCTTGCCTAGCCTCTTGTTCAGTATTCCCCGCCCACTGCTCCGCGGAAATGACACAGTTCCAGCTATCCTCCTCAGCAGCATGACTGTCCCCACCTCCTTCTCCACCCTGGCCGCTGCAGGCCAGCACAGGGACAGTGAGAGGCTCTGAGGGGCGTCTCACATACTCTTTCATGAGGTTAACATGACATAACTGATGTTTTTTCCTACGGTCAGGTGTTGCAACGAGAT
This sequence comes from Lithodes maja, assembly GCA_037953745.1. Lineage (NCBI taxonomy): Eukaryota > Metazoa > Arthropoda > Malacostraca > Decapoda > Lithodidae > Lithodes > Lithodes maja. Next base: position 3,412 of record JBAKBP010023267.1, read on the forward strand.
AATCAAGGTCGGACAGTTTCTTAGCCACCACATACGGCCCAATAAACTTGGCAGAAAGGGGTTGTCCAGGCAAAGGTAAAAGCAACATTACCTCCTGACCCACCGAAAACTCCCGAAGCTTCACCTTGGCGTCATACTGGTGCTTCATGACCGCCTGTGCATTAACCAAGTTATTACCTGCCGCTGCCATGCAACCTATAAGTCTCTCCCGGCTCTCAAGGATATATTTAAGTACAGACCCCGGCTTCTCTTCGCCCTCCCAGATCTCTTTCACCATACTTAAAGGTCCTCTCACATTATGGCCAAAGACTAGTTGATTTGGACTGAACCCCAGGCTCTCTCCTGGGACTTCACGTGCAGCGAACAGAACATACGGCAGACCCAAATCCCAATCAGTGTCATGTTCTGCACAGTAACAGCGTAGCATACTCTTCAGGGTCGAGTGCCACCGCTCCAAGACTCCCTGACTCTCGGGATGGTAGGCTGACGACACTACAGAACATATACCGTGCAACTGAAGGGTTTGCTTGAACAATTTGGATGTAAAATTGCTCCCCTGGTCTGACTGCACCTCACGTGGAAATCCATAACGGGAACAGAACAATAATAAGTTTTTAACAACTGCCTTTGCCGAGCCGTTTCTCATGGGGTATGCGTCCGGGTATCTCGTAGCCACATCCATGATTGTCAACAGGAATTTATTGCCACTACTAGTAGGCGGGAAAGGGCCAACCAAATCTACTACAACTTTGCTGAACGAGGCCCGGTGACAGGTATGGGAAACAAAGGTGCCTTCGGGATGGTCTGGTTAGGCTTCCCCGTTGTCTGGCAGGTCGCACACCCAGCCACCCATGCACAGACATCAGCCTTGACCCCAGGCCACCAGAAAAACCTGCCCAATGCCGCCAATGTTTTTGTTACCCCCAAATGACCCGCCACCGGCACATCATGCGCCAGACACAATAAGGACTCTCTATACTTATTTGGAACAACCCCCTGGTCTACTACCCTCGCACCGCCCTCCCACTTCGATTTGGGGTCTAGAAATCTGCGGTACAATATCCTGTTGAGCCTAAAGAAATCTCCCGGCTTCGCATCCCCATCTTCCTCCAACTCTATGGCACCATTGCTATAACGAGCTAGGCTAGCGTCTTGCAGCTGCTGCTCACTAATGTCCCTGGGCGTCAATGCATCAAGATGGTTTTGTAATAAGACATTACCCCGGCTAGTAGGCTCTACTGCCTTAGTGGCTCTCGCTACAGCTCTTGCCTCACGCGAAGTCTTACCCAACTCTGCCTTGTTACACACCATATCTGGGCCAGAGTCAACTCCCGTGTTTATTATAGGTCCAAGTACCGAATCACCGAGAAGTGCAGCAGAATCAATGTCCCTTTTCCTGCCCTTAGCAACCTTCTCCTGATCCTTCCTCCACTGTCCCCGAGGTTGAGTGCTAGGCTGTGCAGGAGCCGCAGAGCGAGATCGGGTTACCACACAGGCCATCTCATCCTGTTGGCACCTCCCAACCCATTCCCGATTCTCACCATCCACGTCGGCCGCCCTCTCGGCAACGACTAAGGGTGGAGTCCCGGAAGTGGGCACCGCAAAGTCGTTGCCGAGAAGAAGGTCGACGCCCTCAACTGGCAAACACTCAACGATCCCTACATCCAGCTCCCTGCACACCTCTCCCACTCTCAACTCCAACCTCACAAGTGGGTATGACCTCGTAGCATTTATACCCTGCACCACAACAACTCTGGCCGCATTTATCGGTTTCCCTGTGAAGTTCCTCAACAAAGTTTGCGAAGCCCCCGTATCCCTCAGCAAGTCAACCCTCCGTAGTTCACTCCCCCAGCTCACAAACCCGTGTCCCCGATGGCTACAGAAAGTGTCCCGGACAGGTGTCGAGCCTTCCGTACGCTTCTTTACCGCGTGTGCCTCAGCTGCTGACAACCTACCCCGGGCAGTTGCTGCAGCCCTCAGAGACACACCGATACTGTGAACCAATAACACCGGCTTAGCGGGAGTGTTACTAGGGCACTCACGTGAATAATGGCCTAGCTTCTGACATTTGTAACATTTCACATCCCCAATGGGCTTCTTCCCTTGTGCGGGCGAAGAAGGGGCCTGACCTTTAGTAAACGGGAGAGGCTTGTGTTTGTAGGTGTTATTAGGTGCAATGCTTTTAGTGTGGTTATGTGTGTCATAGGATTTGTTATTATCGAAAACTCTGGTGGGTGAGGTATAGCGCCCCTTCTGCCCTGACTCAGCCCTCTGAGCGGCACCGCAACCACGAATCAATGATAATCTGAGGTCTGCCATCTTGGCAGCCTCCTCTACTGTCTTGGGACATTTTTCCTTAATGTTCAGCGTTAGATCGGTTCCAGTACATTTGTAAAACTGTTCCAGATAGAAAAGTTGCTTAATTTCCTCAGCCGACTCTGCGTGCTTGGACCGAAACCAGTTATTACATGCATCTGTTAAGTCCCGTGCGTGCTCCATAAAACTGACGTCGCTCTTCTTATTCACGCCACGGAACTTCAATCTATAAGTTTCGGGTTGCAGTTCGTAGGCCCGGAGCACAGCCTCCTTCACCAGTCCATACACGATACTCTCGTCCAGTGACAGTGCATCGTAGGCTTTCAACCCCTTCCCCACTAGACGTGATGAAACTAATGCTGCCCATTTAACCTCCGGCCAGTCATACTCACGACACTTCTTTTCGAAACGAGCAAAAAACTCAGTCACTGCTGTCTCATCAAATGCGGGTACTAACTTAATTAAATGCGAAAGTGAGTCTGTAACCCAGTGCCCACCACCGAGATGACGCCCCGTGGTCTCTACTCTAGACTTCTCGACATCCATTTCAGCCTGGTACCTGGTTGCATCCTGATTGGCTTGGATTCTAGCAACCTCTATGCGTTCTATACTAGCCTGTTGTATCTGAGTCTCCTGCAGCTTAATCCGTTCTATACTAGCCTGTTGTATCTGAGTCTCCTGCAGCTTAATCCGTTCTATACTAGCCTGTTGACTCTCTTGCAACTTAAGCTTAGCTAGTTCTAGCTGAAATAACATCTCAGGAGACAGGCCTGGGGGGGGAGAGCACAAAATGGGGGATCCACACCGAGACGTGTTTACGGGTAAGCCAGCTTGCCATTGAGAACCCTCCTGCTGCATCGTGCTAAGACTCGCTGGCTGAGGGCCCAGCTCAGGGGTAGAGTGGAATGGAGGCTTGGAGGGAACCCCCCCAAGACCCCACTCCACCCACCGCCCCATCGCCATCACCCAACAAACATGCCACCAAATTCTTCTTGGGCCAACTGTCAGGACAGTCCCGCCCCAAAACCGTGGCTAAACAGCGAAGACCGTAACAATCAATAGCCTGCAGGCGCTGTTCGGTCAAAGGTGTCTGCAAAAATGCCCGGGCATCCCTCTCTCCACTTATAACACTCCCCTCCCTAAATATCTGTTGTACTTGCTGGTCACTAGGCTGTACCGTGTTATCCTCCCCCGTAAATGATGAGTCATTAGACATAGTGCTGGTTATACAATTGCTGTTCATAAAAAAAAAAGAAGTTCTTATTACTAATTGCAGTCTCGACTCACAAAATGTTAAAGATGCTTGAATGACTCTACTCTAGACACCCCTAACGAAACAATCTGCAAGTCCACCAATACAATAATGACACAATAAAAATTCCTCCAATATGCAAGAAAATTCTAGCCAGCTCTACTAGGTAGCATAGAATAGTTCTCCAAAAAACATGTGATAGGATACTACTGAATCTTGTGCAAGGTCGCCATTTTGTTACGGCTGGATCGGCAATACATATTCGGGATTCTTGATCGTCGGACAGAAATGGCTTATGTGACAACGACACGCTCGATTCCAGTCCCAAATACTATATGCTCCAGACAACAAAAGCACCAACGCCCTACAGAGTTATCGTCTACGGTAACGAGGTACTTTAACTCGGCGAAAGTGTACAACAGGGGTAGGCTATGAGGCTAAACTCCCTCAGACATTTATAGGTTACATTATTACTAAAGAAATGCAATACTCAAGAAACTACGTTAATATTAAGCCTCTAATAATGTAGAATAGAAGCAGGCTAAAGGTATGACAGTGAAATGCTAAATGACAAATGTACACGCCTACTTGAAAGCGCGTGCACTAGAATAACTGTCCCCTACTAACATGCACTAGCATGTAGCATACAAGATGTTCATGATCCAGTAGATACCTAATAATACACATGGAAGGAACATAAATAGTAGTCACTTATTATAATAATGAATCTATACTTGGAATAACTAAAAGGTTGCAGGCAACAGTACTGCGCCGGTAGCCTACTACCGCATAGGCTACTTCGCTTCTCTCACTCTGTCTCCCCTCTGAGTCCGTATGCGCCCTACGCAATAGAACTCCGGACACAGCAGCAAAACGACAGTGCAGTTAATTGATACATGAAAGTATTAATAGTGTTGTCTTGTGTGTGAGTAATGTGTATTGTAAAGTGTTACATACATATACTTAAAGAGAGCTGCAATGCATAGTAAAATAAAGATATATCCCACTCATCATCCCCATGTGTTCTAGCTAGCAGGCCAAGTCACAGGAACAACGAGTCCCAGCACCGAAAGCGAGAACCCAGGAAAAGACTGTAGAGAACACAAGGACAGATAAATTACGTTACTCTACTATACCGGCACTACGAGCGAGCTGTAGTCTCTGGTACTACACTCGCTCCTGGCTCGGTATGCAAATCAAGGCTAAGTCCTCGCCCCTCTACAGACAACTCCTGGGCATGGTCGGGCTCTTACACATGGCACCAGTCTAGTCACAAATTGGATGATGAGCGGGGCATATAACTCGTGAACATGTAGAACGTTCACCAACTATCCTCATCAAGAAGATCGCTGTTCACATTAACCCCTTAAATCTAATACATGTAAATATATGCTTGTCCTAAGAGTAATACGAGAGGTGAGTGCTGAAACTCCTTTAGGACCTCAAGGGAAGGTTATGCATTTAAATAGAGAGAAGAATGAAATGAGAGTAATGTCGTCAGAGAGAAAGAGTGCAACCGTGAGAAGTTGGGAGAGAGGGCAAGGGATGTTAGAATCTCAAAGGTTCTAGGCAACCTGATCATGGAACACACAGCGAGCCTCCAGGCAATGTGCAGTACGACAACATGGGCAGCCCAGGCAGCATAGGCAGGCGGCAATGGACTACCAACCCTGTCGCGCCTAGCTATAAGCGCAAGGCTGCCAACCAGTCCATACGTCTGGCAACCACCCCCCCGGCAGCGTGACGCGTTGCTACCCTCTCGCTCTGAAGCCTAACTCACTCTCTCTCTCTGAACTCCCATTGTCTTATCTATCAACTTCTCTATTGATACTACATATTAAATGGAAGGTCTCGACATGGCTTAAAACAAAACCCACCACTGGTTAGCACATGACGAGACCTTTGCAGAGATACAAAGAACATAGTTATAAGTTGTCACACTCAATATACATAGCTGCTGACGGTAGCCAGCACGGTACAGTGGTACGGGCGGTACAGTGGAGTACCAAGGAGTACAATCAGGTTGCGTTGCCACGCACTGGGTGCGTCACAGTACATACATACATAAGAGGTTAAAGACAATTTTGTCCACAAAGAATGTGGTTAGTCTCACGTTCTAAATGGCGGTTTTCCAGGCGGCCCTGTCAAAGGCTCTCTCTGTTTTCAAGTTCTTTATTTTGAGATCGTACCGGAGTACCTGAACCCAAGTCATTCTGGTCTACCTCTAGGCGCAGCATCCCCCTCGTTCACAGTTTGGCATTTTTTCACCCAGTTCTGATCATCCATTCTCTAAGTGTCCAAACCAACCAAGTCGGCTCATGCGGATCACCACTGACACTCCTTCGCCTTCTCAATTCCTTGCTCGATACCCCGTCTCTGATATTAACCCCACACATCCATCTCTCCATTCTCTTTTTGTTATGCGATGTTATAACTTAACACGCTTTATAGTAGTTCCTTTTTTCACCTTAGGAAAAGATGGGAACTGTAGATATTCAACTGGTAGGCTACACAACTCGCTTCAATATTATTAATCTCATATCAATCATAATCAATGACACAGAATACACAATTGAGGTTCACGTTTTATTTCTTAGTAGCTAGGGTACAATCATAGAATAAGGATAGTCTCGTTTATATAGTGATGAGCTCGGATCAATCATACATAAGTAATAGTATATATAGATATAAATAATCCTGATCAATATAACTTCAGGAATGGATAAAATAGGATCATAAAATAGTATATGTAAATACACACAATGTTACTACATTAATCACAATATAAGTAAACACAGAGGTTGGTCTCAAAACAATAAATAATATCCTGATGGTAAACTGGCAACCGCGAGGTATCTTGCCGAGAGAGGTAAATAAGGTTACTGCGGAGGCATACGCACAGTGATAAGGTTATATGGAATTTAGGATATTAAATGATGGGTGAATAACTTTTACACTAATTCAACGTACTCAAGAGATAAATCTCTGATAACTGTCAAAATAATGAATATAAATAAATACAATAGTCGGTATGCGTGACCGAGATTCTCGTCGGGTGAGAAGTTAATGCAACGTGAAAGATAGGAGTTAAAATCAATAACTCTAACAATGCTTACCCTGAGTTTTAAATCAGGAAGCGTAATATTTAGAATAGTCTAACAAAGAGGGTGACACGTAAACGCACTCTGTGAAAGACTTTTTTTTTTTTTTTTTTTTTTTTTTTTTTTTTTTTTTTATTCCAACTTACTTCCTCTCGGGCATAGGCTGAGAGCCTTAACATTCACCGCTTTACAATGAACAGTGAAGCCCGTGAGGTCTTGTTCCAGTCTAAGGAGTGAGACATGTGAAGCACGTAGAGTATAAAGAGCACCTGCCATCTTGCCTTCACATGAGGCACGGTGCTCACTTATGGCCCGAAACGACCCCATCTCTGAAGCCACCTCGTTCCCGTGCTTCACTGTCTCATCCCCTACACTCTGACTCTCACACTTACACACACACAACGGCTAATAATAATACATCTAACAAGATCTGAATGAGCGTTCACTGGAATTTACGTATAAGGTGCATGTATATAATCCCGAACAAATGTTTGTATATTTCTTATCCAGATTATAGGAAACTATCTTCCAAGAATTATATATAAATTCCACGTATAAGGTATGCTCTGTTCGCTAAAAACAAGTGACGGTAGCTAGGAGAAGAAGAGAATCGACAATCTCTAAGAGTACGTTATTATGAACCCAAACATATCTTGTTTAACCCTTTGCTAATTATCATCAAAAACACTATCAAACAAGAGGCACTTAAATTATTAATGTAGAGAAGTAGGAGCCCATGAGAGGATATGGCGACACGTGGTGACCCCATAAGTTGTCTAATCCTGCTGACACCAGGGGACGTCTTCCTCACACACTCTTACTAGAAGATACACTCTCTAGCTCGATCATACTGCACTTCTTCGGGATCACTAACACTGTCTTTGGTTATACTTTTTAAGGGGATATTTGCCTAACCCCTACGGAAGTATTTCTCCGAATTGAATGTTTACGATTAATCACATTCGCCCAGGAGAGAGAGGTACCTGAAAGTAATTTAGATTTTGCCTACCTAACTCTTGGCCCGAGTAGGTGATATTCAGTTTTAAATTAGGTGTACAGGTGTGGCGTTTCGGATTATAAGAGGCATGTGTGATATAGTTTTTGATTTATGCTAAGGTTATTAAGGTTCCTAAAATTATGTTAAAGATATCGTTATAATGGTGAATACATTATTGGTCTAATAATATTGGTTTTGATGTATGGATATGCCTTGTGGGTTGGATGATAAAATAATTTCTGCTTTGGCTGCAGACAGGTAATTTGTGGGTGATATGGAGGGGATTTCTAATGAGGGGGAATAGGAGAATTTTGTTTGTTTGCCCTCTTAGCTGTAGTAGTGCGACACGTGACGATCAGGCTGGAAATGAAGACACTGAAGGGGTTGGTGGTGCATTTCCATATACATTTCCTTGCTGTAGTCCAAGTCTGGCTCAGGTAGGGAGATGTCTCGATGCACGGGGAGCGGCGCGTGTTGGCCAGGTGTGTAGATGCCGTGATGACTGGGGAGCGGCTCGTTTTGTCCCGCATTGGTACCGTCGTGCTCTTTAACTTTTTGCTGGAGGTGGGGAGACTTGCACTTGTGCGCTCTGCAGTTTATGGTTGCAATGCGGCCTTGTAGGTTTTGCTTCTCTTCTTGATACGGGAGCAGGTACTGGAGGGATTTTGGCTTATGTTGGCCGAACCCCGTCACTTCACCTGTCATTCCGTTCCATTCTATTGATATCTGTCTAGAGTTTTTAGAGGCGGACTCCCGTTGGAACTGTTTTATACAGACGATTTAGTTCTAAAGCTGACCGTGTGCAAGATGCCGAGGCCAAATTCAGAGAGTGGAGAGAGGGCATGGCGAGCACGGGTTTGAGATTCGATATTAACAAAACCAAGGTTATGCATTGTAGATTGAGACGAGGCAATGTGGAAAAGAGCGGTGCATACCCATGTGCAGTGTGTGGAAAGGGAGTGGGCGCTAACTCAATTCAATGTAGCATCTGTCGATGTTGGGTACACCATGGGAGTAAGAACTGTAGTAGAATAAAGGGACCCCTGCCGAAGGATAAGTCAGAAATAGAGAAATTTGAGTGCGTAGTGTACAAAGGCGAGCTTGTGTTAGGTGATGATCCTGTGGCTGTGAATTTTGGAAATGAGTCTTTGGAGCTGGTGAACAAGTTTTGTTACCTAGGAGATACCATCTCTGCCGGTGGTGGGGCCGAGGCTGCCACTGTTGCTAGAATTAGGTGTGGCTGGGGGAAGTTCAGAGAACTGATGCCAATCCTGACCATGAAAAGAATGCCTCTCCCCCTGAAGGGAAAGGTGTATGCCTCATGTGTTAGAAGTGCAATGACGTATGCCTCAGAAACATGGGCCGTTAAAGTAGGGGATGTCAACAGAATGGAGCGTAATGAGATGAGAATGGTGAGATGGATGTGTGGGGCCAGGCTACAAGATAGAATAACAAATGTTGAGCTGAGGAGACATTTAGGTATAAAGAGTATTTGCGAGGTGATGCGTACAAGTAAACTGGGATGGTATGAACACGTGGAGAGAATGGATGAACAAAATTGGGTTAAAAAATGCAGGTCTGTGATTGTGGAGAGAGCTGCACCAAGGGGAGGACCGAGGAAGACCTGGGATCAGACTATACATGCCGATCTCAAACCCAAGAACCTGACAAGTGAAGCAGCCCTTAAGAGGCTTGCCTGGAACGCTGCCATTAGGACAAGAGACTGAAACTGCACTAATGTGTGGAACACTCAGTCTTAAAATGTTATGTATGAATGTATCTTCCGCTTTAACCGGCCAGCTCTCTAAACTTTCCCCTGCCACTTCTGACTCTACCAATGGAGCCAGCTTCAGTGCCACCTCCGGCGGAAACCTTATCGCCCAGGTAGCAGAACTTATTCACACATTCCAGCGTTACACTGTAGAACTCAAAAACTAACATGCGGGTCATTTAATAAGAGATCTCCCTTGCACACTGCACATTCAAAGTCTATGATTCTTGTCAAAGGTCCTCTAGCTCCAGTACATCTCCTGTGTACCCAGTCACTACAGACGCAACATTGAATTAAGTTACTTCCCACCTCTTTCCCACATACTGCGCATGGATAGTCGCCGCTTCTTTCTATAGTTCCACGCCCTACTCCACTAATCATGACCTTTGTTTTATCTGTTAACTCTTAGACCCTTATTCGCCATACCCTCCCATCTTTTGAACTTTGCCTCTGCTTCCTGCGCACTATCTGCGATCAGAACTAGATCTGCATATAACAGCTCCCATGAGAGTCCTGTCCTAAAGTCCCATGACAGAGCCTCCAGGACCATTATATTCTGGCGACTGTTAGACGATTTTGTACAGCTTAGGAACCCCGTCTACTCATTGCAAGGCTACAAACTACTCAATTAATCCTTTTAGCTACCTTATATCCTTCCTAAGCTCCATAATATCTTCTGATTATAGCTAGAATTAAATATAAATTACGTTGCCTGTACAGTAGGGGTTAATGAGAGGTCGCGAGGATTGTACAGTACGGGTTATTCAACGCGAGATACAAGCGTTCATTAAAGGGGAAGTGTTTATTTTTAGGTAGATTATTTCATATATTTATTATTTCATATATTCATTATTTCATATATTTATTATTTTAGTTTCCTCCTTAGACCTCCATCAAACTTTAAAAAAAAAATCCATTATATCCCCCTCATAGATTAATCTACATTTTTCGGTAGAAAAATTTCCCGGCCTTCCAGAATTACAGGCTCACTATCGTTCGCTAGAAAGAAAAAAAACTAAGTAGCACGAAAGGTCTTAATATTGACAAAGAAAAGGGGCGAAAGGTCTTAACATCAACAAAATTAAAGGCAAATAGTGATCCCTGCAATTCCTTCACTCACTGGTATTGTCTAATTTTTATTAAATACTATCATTAATGTATCGGAATATGTATAATTGTATTGTGTACTTTCCTTTTAGTATCGTGCAGCAAGCAAGATTATGACATTTAACCCTTTCACGCACATATGACACAGAGGTTGCCAGATTAGCATTAAGAAATAGTTATCTCACTCTTATAATTACCTCTCCAAAATTAGTGTTCTGCCCACAGCTAACTCAAAGACAACTGCAGAGGTTGAAGTACCTAAACTAAAGGTTTCTAAATACCTCTGATGGTAACAAAGGCTTTAAAGTATCCCTAATAGGCTCAAAATCGCGTCATATGTCGGAGAGGGTTAATTGAATTCGGTTTTAACACTAATTTGAAGGCGTTCCTCTACAATATTCTTCCATAGTCCTAATATAATTTACATTGGAAATGTTTTTTTGTGTTTATCCTCGTTCCGTCTCTCCTTTATATTTGTGCATACATTACATGGTATATTGTGCATTACACTGCACATGTTGCCAACCGACCTGTTGGTATAGTGAAGGTAGACATGTTTATTACTGTGGTTGTAGTGGTAGTTCCCTAGGCTGCCTGGCCGAACACCCCCGACCTGCTAAGGAAGGCCACGGCCGAGACCGTGTTTTCCCACAAAGTTTTCAAGGTGTTCGGTGTTGCTGGCGAAAGTGGATGTGTGTTATGCAGTCTTAAAATATGTGTTTGATAGTTTGCGGTGTTGTTACAACCCGGACAGGTGTCCTGGACGGAGTTATCCATCATCTTCTGATAACTCAGAAGGGCTGGATGGTGCCAACATCGTAGACTAGCCAAGTGAACTCTGTTTTCACGGGAAAGTAGGGTTTCTGAGGGATGGACTCAAAGTGGCCGTGCATGTAGCTGAGTGTTGTCTTTGAGTGACTGGATGGATCGGTGGGTGTTGTGGTATGGATATGCTTCTGGAGGCTGGCTTGGGGTGGGCAAGGGGGGAGTAAAAAAGGTATTTGTATGGTAACGAGTGCTAGGTGTTTTGAGGTTTCTTGGTGTGTGTCGATGTAGTGTAGTGGGTGGTGTTGGTTTGTGGAGGCTGCGGCTAGAGGTTGTGTGCCTCTCATATCAAGGTGATCCGTGATTTTGAGTACTTTTAGTTTCATGGTGTAGGTGGTCTGTGTGTGGTAGCTGTGCAGTCAGTAATTACTTTTAGGGATTTGTTCTGTAGGGTGTTGTGATGTGTTGCAGAGAGGTTGGAGGCCTAAGCAGCGCTTATGCTGTTTTTCACGTTATACTATTTTAAAGCAATTTTATTAATATAATATGCACATTTGGTTAATTAATACATTCGTAATGTTCCATGCGAAGAGTATAATGGACATATTCAATGATATTTGCAGTATGATACAAAACACTAAGTATTAAGATATAAATGTCTACCCATAATTCATAAATATTCTATAGCCTGATGAATTTAGGTGCGGACATAATTATACTGTATATTACCGGTATATACTATTTACATATACAGTATATATCACTAGAGAGTAGAAACATGTAATAAAATACTTACCTTGGTTCAGAGTTATGAAACATCTTATGAAACACACACACACACACACACACACACACACACACACACACACACCTACACCGGGAGGTTCTTCGGCAGTGCTCCTTTGATTTCCCTTGGAATGACCTTTGCTTCCGTGGCCGGGGACCCTCGGAGAGTGCTGAACTCATTACCGAGGTAATCCTCTCTGGCATGGAAGCATACATTCCATTTTCTTTCTCTGTCTAATGCAAACAAATCCTGGTTTGCTCACGCTTGTTCTACTGCTGTCCGCAATAAGGAGAAAGCATTCAAACGGTACCTACGCCTTAAAACTCAAGAATCTCATTCTTCCTATGTTTCTGCCCGGAATCAATCCAAATCTGTTTTTCGACTTGCCAAACACTCTTTCATTAATAATAAATGCACTGAACTATTCAACTCTAGCTCTTCCCAAGCTTTCTGGCATCTAGCCAAAAACTTCTCCAACAATTTTTCTTCCTAGTCTTTCCCTCCCCTTTTCCACTCTGATGGCACAACCATCACTTCTTCCTCTGACAAAGCTGAACTCCTCGCTCAAACTTTTGCTAGAAACTCTACCTTGGATGATTCCGGTGCTATTCCTCCCTCTCCACCCCCCTCTCTCCTACTTCTGCCTAATATCGTTATCTCTTCTAAAGATGTATTTTCTTCCATCTCTGGACTAAATACTAAGAAGGTGTATGGTCCGGACGGTGTTCCTCCTGTTGTACTAAAAAACTGTGCTTCTGTGCCGACTCCTTGCCTAGGCAAACTCTTTAGTCTCTCTTCTAACGTCGTCCCTTCATGCTGGAAGTTTGCTCTCATTCAACCTGTCCCAAAAAAAGGTGACCACTCTCAACCCTCAAACTATTGTCCAATTGCTCTCATCTCTTGTATCTCTAAACATTTTGAAGCTATTCTTGCATCCAAATTTAGCATTTCTCTTCTCCTAATCTACTCTCAGATCGCCAAAATGGATTCCTTAAGGGTCGCTCTACTGGTGATCTCCTTTCATATCTTACTAACTCTTGGTCATCCTCCTTTCGGGACTTCAGTGAGACCTTTCCTATTGCACTACACATATCGAAGGCCTTCGATAGAGTCTGGCACAAATCTTTAATTTCTAAACTAGCTTCCTTCGGTTTCTATCCCTCAATCTGTGCATTTCTCTAATTTCGTTTCAAGCCGTTCCATAGCTGCGGTTGTGGATGGCCATCGCTCACATCCTCATCCTATCAACTCCAGTCTTCTCAGGTCTCTGTCCTATCTCCCATTCTCTTCCCAATTTGTGTAAATGATCTTCTCAACTGTACCTCCAGTCCCATCCATTCATACGCAGATGACGCTACCTTCCACTACTCAATTACCATCTGAGGAAGAGCACTTTATTGACAAAGTTTCGCAGATAGCTTCATCAGGTCACTGATGAAGCTATCAGGCAGACAATCTATCAGACAACGTATCTGCGAAACATTGTCAATAAAGTGCTCTTCCTCAGATGGTGTTTTTTATCCATTCCGTCTACTTTTCAAGTACCACTCAAAACTACTCAATTAGTTTTCCTGAACGCCCAAGCCAGCAATCCCTCAAAGAAAACTTAATGAAGCCATGCAACACTTATATTCTGATGTAACTACTATTTTCAATTGGGGCAGGGCAGATAAAACCTTGTTAACTTTAATGCTTCCATAACTCAATATTTTCATCTTGCTACCCGTTCAGAACTCCCAGAGGACTATCCCTTACACTTCAACAATACAAAAATCAATCCTTCATCTTCTCTCAATATTCTCGGTGTCTCTTTTTCTTTGCTCTCACTTGGAAGAACCATATTACCAGTCTTGCTAAGGCAGCCTCCCAGAAGCTGGGTGTGCTCAACCGTCTCAAGGGGTTCTTTACCCCTGTACAGCTTCTTGCTCTGTACAGGGGCGCTGTGCGTCCTTGTATTGAGTATTTTTCACATGTGTGGGGACGATCCTCTCACACCGCACTCCTAGACAAAGTAGAAAGGAAAGCCTTTCGTATCATTACCTCCCGCCCACTCACAAACTCTTTTTAATCTCTATTAGCTGCAATGTTGCGTCTCTCTCACTATTCTATCGCTACTATAATAATCAATGTTCCTCAGAGTTTAACCAGTGTATACCACCTCCTCTACGTAGGGTACGTAGTACCTGTCTTGCAACACAATCCCACCCCTACTCTGTGCAACTCTCCAACCCAAGAGTGAAAAGTTATTCTCAGACTTTCTTCCATTAAACTGCTGAGCTCTGGAACTCTCTCCCAGAATCAGTCTTTCTCTCTTCCTATGACTTAAAATGCTTCAATATCTGTGTGTCCAGGCATTTTGGCTCAAACGTCCCTTGATTTTGGCCCTGTCACTCTTTCAACTCTGGTGGAGGCACTCGATACAGGCAGTTCTGCCTTTTGTCTCCCTCACTCAAATAGAAGAAAAAAACAAAACACACACACACGCACGCATGTCATTTTATTGTTCAGTTATCGCTATACGGCCGACATTGTATTAGTAATTTATAGGGTTTTAATTGAATGGACTGATAACAAAACAGTTATCCATCCGATGTCGATGGTGTTGTTTTCCGCCAGTATTTATCACCCGTCCCACTTTTTCAGCATTGCAATATTCTTCTATAATAATGTTGAACGTAATTTTAGATGTTGCATAGCTTTCATTATATTATTAGTTATTAAATTACACACACACACACACACACACACACACACACACACACACACACACACGCGCGCGCGCACACACGTCTTGATGGCGTAATGGTTAGAGCGTGTAAGTTTTGTATGTGATATCCTAGGTTTGAATCCTGGGAGAATCTCATTTTTTCATTAATTTCATTGGAGTGTTGTTGGTGTTAAATTAACACGTTCCGTACCGGTGACATCCTTCTAATTATCTACTGGCAATGATTAACAGATTGTATTCAGCTTAGGAAGGACATCTAGCAATACTAAAGTTTCAAACTATCTCAACCAACCCAATTAACTACCACAGATCCTTCTTAGGCTGCATAATATTTAAATATAGCTAGAATAATGTCACGTCGCTGGTACGATGTTAAAAATAATTTAACACTTACGTTGCTATTATGCTACATCTAAAAGATTAAAGGGGTAGTACTCGCTTTTTCTGGACCCCCTTCTCCCTCATGTTTAGCATATTAGTGTTGAGGTTTTAAGACGTTGGTCCCGAAAGCTTGGCGAATTTGAGACGTTACGCCTCTTTTTTTTTTTTTTTTTTGTCAGTATTAAGACCTTTCGCGCCCTTTAGGTGTCAATTTTTCCTGGCGAGCGACAGCGAGCCTCTAAGTTTAGAAGGAACCTCGGGAAATGTTTTCTACCGAAAAATATACAAATTTATCTTGAAAGGGGGTCAAGGGGGTGTTTTTTAAGCTTGGTGGAGGGCTAGCGAGGAAACTAAAACAATACATATAAGATATATAAATATATAGACCAAAAACCAAGCACTACCCCCTTAGCAAAGGAGTTAGTAGTACGATGGGAGAAATTAAATTGTTTTACCTATTAGCAAATGTTTAAGAGGGAGGTTGTCGCTTTTTATGGATCCCTTTCTCCCTCGTGTTTAGCCCCATGAGGTTTGACATTTTAAGACGTGCGGCCCATTAGTTTGGCGATTTTAACACCTTTAGCTCCATTTAGTTGTCAATTTTAAGACCTATCGTGCCATTTAGGTGTAGATTTTTTCCTGGCGATCGATAGTGAGCCTGTAATTATAAGAGGAACCGGCCTTCGGCGGGGAAAATTTTCTACCGAAAAATGTACAAATTTACCTTGAAGGGGAGTCTGTTTTTCTTCTAATTTTGAGGGAGGTATAGGGAGGACACTAAAACATAAATTAATTGGTAGACCAAAACAAAAACAGCTACTATAACCCGTTAAATATAGAAATCTCCAGGGTACGCGCTACTCAGTGTAATTATAAAACTCTCTCTTTATTTTTTCATCACATTTTCTGGAGAAGCTTAGTTAGGATGGTAGTTTTAATTTAAGTTAAAGGAAGAACTTTGACATTATGATAATTTTAATGCCCTTCATTTTATACAGGCATATATTCACAATGTGTGTAGATAATGGATTTATTATTTTTATGATTATTATTATTATTGTTACATTTTAAGTACCGGTGACTTATTATTTTTTGATTGCAGCTACATTTAGACGATTTTAAGAAGCTTAGGAAGGATATATTGTAGTTACAAAGGTTAATTGAGATAGTTTGTAGCGTTTTAATTGGTAGACGTCCTTCCTCAGCTGAATAAAATCGTCTAATAGTAATCGGAATATAATGGAAAGGACGTCACCGGTACTGTATAGGTTAATGTTATTGGATTGATATATTAATTAAGTCAGTATATAGTATAATAGTTCTGTTTAAGGGTCTAGTGCTTGGTTTGTGGCCTATATAAATATTTGTTGATTTATTTTTTAGTTTCTTCTCTAGACCTCTATCAAGCTTTATAAAACACCACCTACACCCCCTTTCAAGATAAATTTGTAAATTTTTCGGTAGAAAAATTTCCAGGCCGAAGGCCGGTTCCTTCTTAAATTACATGCTCGCTATCGCTCGCCATGAAAGAAACTCCTAAATGGCACGAACATTCTTAATATTGATGAAGAAATGGGGTAAAAGGTATCAAAATCACCAAACTAATGGAACGAAGTCTTAAAATCTCAAAACTAATATGCTACACTTTCCCAGCCGTATGGTCCTAGGGTACGGTCTGATAGGGTAATGGGATTCCAAATGTAAAGCTCGGTTCACACTAGCCGTTTTACGGTCCGTTTTACGGTCCGTTTTACGGTCCGTTTATCGGTCGTACAACAATCATGACGTCAGAGTGAAGTCACTTAGACATGTTGGCTGTACGTCTCGTGAACCGGGAAACCGTTTCCCAAAATCCGGACCAGACAAAAAGCTAAATTCTATTTATCTTTTCCGGTCCGCACAAGCAGTCCGTTCTGTACTTTGAACATTGAAGTGAAATGTGTGTAATATTTTTATGCTAATTTCCATTACATTATAGTTAGCCTAATATACGCTATATGTATAATTTTAATGGCAAGGCAAATAGGCAGTTTAATAAGTTACCCTATTGATTGTGTACCTGGCAGCCCGGCACCACCAAAGTTAACACGTTGTACTGCTTCGCGCGCCTCCAGATACAGACAATAAACACCTAGATTATAACTACAGAACAAAAGCATGTTTCTCCGATAAAGACTATTCCCTTCTACAGTGCATATAATTATCTCCAGGTACCGTTGCCCTTATACGTTGTTTTTAATCGTGATATGATGTATGACGGTACATTTTAGTAGGCCTATACAAATGAATTGTGAGTGAGTTTTCTTTATCAGTTTGCTAATAGGAGTTAACCACTACACTGGTGATTCAATGATGCACAATATAATAACATGAAAATGGTCACGGAGAGGAACAGAACTTATATAGATATGTGGGCAACTGCAGGCTACATGATAACTTAGTTTCGATATATTTTCCTAATTAATATGCATTGCATTACAGTGGTAGTTCATCTTCGTTCAAAATTTGGAAATAAACTCCAATAAAATAGTTTTTCAGTCCATGTTGACGATCGTCTAGTAGGTGTTTACCTTACGCTAGAAAAGTAAGTTCTGCACCCCAGAGTCCGGCCCACACTCTGGAATGAGGGCCACACTCTCCTTTAAACTTTAGCTTTCCGGGTCCGATTTTCGTATGTGACGTCACAGGCCCAAAAAAGGATCCGAAAAAGACTTGTCCTGTGAACTGCGCTTAAGAGATATCAGTGTCTAGTGTTGCCAATTTATCTACTTTCCCGCTAGATAAAGAGTTCTTTATATCGATCTAGAGGCAAATGTTTACGAATTTTAGCAATGCTCTAGAGATTTCAGCCATATTAGAGAGACATTCCAGAAATTGTGGCATTATTCTAGCAATTTTAGGCATATATTTACTATCTAGCCGACTTAATTTAGTAACCCTGTGGTCTGGACTGAAGCACCAGTGGTCCTAGGGGGGCGGGGCGGGGGTGGAGCTTTGGATGTTTGGTGGATGGGTGTGTAGAGTACATATGACCTATTGAGGAAAGAAGACGCCACAAATCTGTAAATAGGGATCAGCGCGTTCGAGAGATTGCAGCACGATCGCAAAGGACAATGGGAGGGGAGAGTCCCCACAAAGACATTATATTGACTCTCCTTGGTCCCCATAATTCGTAATAATCCCTATCTTGTACTAATAACGCTATTAATGATCAATTGAACGTTATCCAGAGACTGCAGACATGACATAGTTAAATAGACATGAGTAGAGGCTACTGTAAAGGCCAGTCATCATGTAATTGTCGTCATTATGAGGAGGTGCACAAGCATACCTCCTCCAACACCCGCCATTGTTGATGTGAGATTCGGGAGTTGCCAACATCAATGGTGGGACAAAATATCCCTAGATGTCAGAAGTATAAATGTCCAGTTTTAGTGCAACTTTACAAACTAACATCTACATAACTTGTAACTAA
The DNA here is from genome assembly GCA_037953745.1 of Lithodes maja. Taxonomy (NCBI): domain Eukaryota; kingdom Metazoa; phylum Arthropoda; class Malacostraca; order Decapoda; family Lithodidae; genus Lithodes; species Lithodes maja. Next base: position 22,092 of record JBAKBP010023267.1, read on the forward strand.
TAATATATACTCAAAATTACATTCTCATTCTTGTTGTGCTGCTTGGAGTTATACAACTTGCATCATATATAAGTATTTGTTATAGTGTATATGTATACTTATTTTGTCCTTGCTTTTGTATAAATATATTTTATTTTAAATAATTCAAAAGTTATTTTACCAACATTAATTCACTCTTAAAATGTTCCCTTTTTAATCTAACGCACCCTCATTATGCGGTTTTTCCATAACGATGGCAAGACTGCAGACAAGCCATTCGCGCAGATATCAAGGAGTATTAATAATGAATAACCACTGGGGCCTTTTGCTTATAATATTATGCCCCACGAATGTGCTGCTACCCCTAGTTCGCGCGAGGAAATAATCAGTTTCTCGTCTTTGCTTCTATTCTCTTTGGGTCCACTGTGGGTTGGTAGTAAGAGAAAATGTCTTTGGCGGGGGGGGGGGGGGGGGAGAGGTCTTGCCTGTTTACTTTAACACCATGGAGGTCAATTAAAGTTGTCTTATGGCAGCTGTACAGGTAGAATCCAGCATCACAATACTATTTTAAAGTACACTTATGAAAAGGGAAGTGATAAGAGAGGGCAGGAATTGCTCTTACTATTCTCCATATTTTTTAGATCACTAGTATTAATCAAGAAAGTTAAACTAGGCCGCCACTTTGGTGGTGCAATCAGCTTCTGTAGCAGTGGACCACTGGTTCCTATCTTCTGAATATTCCTGAGATTGATATGCTTCCAGCCAGGGCCCCACTCGGGTAAATATATTACCAAAACAGTGGTGGAAATGCCATCTGGGTGAGAGACTACTCTGGTTCTGCTCCTTCAGTGCTAATTAAGGGTCATTATCCACCTAGTGGAAATGGCACTGTGGAGTGGGTCAGTGGAGGCCTGTCTGAGAGCCTGGAGACAGTTTCTGCCATGGCCATCCCTTCTATGATTAGGAGAGAGATCAAAACCGACTATTACATAACCATTACTTACCCATAGTCCCAGCGCGTCAGGAGAGGGAGATTAAAGCAGACTATTCAATTATCCTTACTTAACCATACTCTCAGCGCGTCAGGAGAGGGAGATTAAAGCAGACTATTCAATTATCCTTACTTAACCATACTCTCAGCGCGTCAGGAGGGGGAGAGAGAGAGAGAGAGAGAGAGAAAGAGAAAGAGAGAGAGATCAAAGCAGACTATTCAATTATCCTTACTTATATTAACCATACTCTCAGCGCGTCAGGAGGGAGAAAGAGAGCGAGAGAGAGAGAGATCAAAACCGACTTAAATTCCCATTACTTAACCATATTCCCAGTGCGTCAGAAGAGAGAGAGAGAGAGAGAGAGAGCATCAAAAGTGAGACACTCCCTTAGTTCTTATTAATTAAGGGAAGATGGGTCGTTTGTCTGGTCCCCTTTCTCCATCGTGTTAAGCCCCATTTGTTTTGAAATAAGTCGTTCGGCCCATTAGTTTGGCAATTTTAACACCTTTCGCCCAGTTTGTTGTCAATTTTAAGACCTTTCATGCCATTTTGGTTATTTTTTCGTGGCGAGCGAAAGCGAGCCTGCAATTTAATTTTTATCTCGAAAAATTTGTAAATTTATCTTGAAGGGGGGTCAGGGGATGTTTTTCTAAGCTTGATGGAGATCCAGCGAGGAAACTAAGAAATACAAGAATCAATGCATTAATAAACCAAAAACACGATCCATCTCCCCTTAATCAAATTCCCAGGGTCTCCGGGAGACCATGAGGAGGGAAACACTAAGAATTGATATAAAAGGGATGGGGGTAGGATAATGAAGGAGAGAAGCCAATATTGATCAATGAGATATGGTCGGGGGAATTTAAAGGAGTCACGATTAACCCTTTGAGTACCAGCGACGTGTGATATTAATCATTCTAGCGACATTTAGACTATAGTATGCAGCTTAGGAAATCTGTGATAGTTAAAAGGGTTGATTGACGTAGTTTAAAGCCTTATTATTGCTAGAGGTCCTCCCTAAGCTGAACAAAATCGTCTAATAGTTGCCAGAATATGATACAAAGGACGTCCCTGGTACTGAATGGGTTTAATTAATATATGCTTAACGAAATTAAGCATGGGCATGAATCTTCACCCATTCTGTACCGACGTCATTTTTTTATCATTTATTCTAGCTACTATTAGACGATTTTATTTAGTATAGTAAGGGCCTCCAGCAATTAACAGGCTTCGAACCGTCACACTTAACCCTTTTCACTACCACTGATCCTTCTAAAACTGCACATAATCGTCAAGATATAGTTAGAATAAAATTATAGAGACGTCGCTGGTACAGTAGGGGTTAATTAAATCTGTGATTTGTCTAATATTAACGAATCAATCCTTAAGGGAGCCCACCTTTTTTTTTTTCTTTTTCTCTCCCTCTCTTTGGCTTGTATCCATTCGACCCCATTCAGCCCTCTGTTTTAAGACGTTTACCCCCATCCAGGTGTCAATATTTTCTTGGCGAGCGGGAGTGAGCCAGCATATATATATATTTTTTTTTACAGCAAGCTAAATTTGTAAATATTTCGATAGAAAATTTCTCCGGCAAAGCTGGATTTCTCCCATACAATGCTGGCTCGCTATCGCTCGCCAGGAAGAAATCGACACTTGGATGGGGATTAAAGTCTTAAAACAGTTGGCTAAATGGGGCCGAATGGATACAAGCCAGAGAAAGAGAAGACAAGAGAGAAAGAAGCAAAAAAAGCAGGTGACCCCCCTTAAAGCCAAGTTGAGTTAAGGGGAGGCTCCACCTTGGTATGCTAATTCCAGTTATATACCCAGTATTGTGTAAACGTTTATAGTATTTGATCCCAGTGTTCTAAGGAATATCTGGTGCAATTTCCATCACCTTATATGTGCGCGCGCGCAGCAGCAGCAGCAGCAGCAGTAGTGAAATCCTTTTTATAGCCTACCAATATTAAATCCAAGGATCATATATTTACCAATAGAAATCGCCTATTTTTTGTTTAAAGTAGCCTAACTATATAACTTACAAACGTGCAAGATTAGTTATCCCCAATGATACATACAAGCCGTGGAAAAAACATTGAATGTATGTGTATGGTATCGGGGCCCTATATTACAAAAACAAAAAAATTGAACACTTTCTTTTGTGCAAAGTTGCATAGGTACATATGGAACTTGTCTGCAAAGTATGGACGATATCGAGTAATATTCATGAGTACAGTTGATTTTACATGTCTATAAGACATTTATCGCAGAAAAAGCAAAACAAAATTGCAAGTGAGATTTTGAAATAGAAATCTGGGAAAAATATTTTAGTTACCGCTATAATATCGTTCTCTGATACAGTGTAAAAGGAGAAGAGAGCTGCCAGAGAATATTTGGGTAACAATAATATTTGTTATTATTGTTTATCTCTCCCATACCAAAACAAAAAACACTTAAATGGGGAGGTGGGGTTTGGAGATATAAGATGGTGAATTTCTTATCTTTCCTTTAATTTTATTACACTGTAGGAAGTATTATAACTACAAACATAAAATAGAAGTTTCGGTGGTGCGATATATGGGTTGGGGGGGGGTGGGGGGGGGAGTTGAAGATGTCAGATGGTGTTTCTTACTCTTCACTTGCACTTTCCTACACTGTAGAATGGATTTTAGCACCAAAATAAAAACAAAAAAAACCCGCTCGGTTACACTTCAGTAATTTACAAGCATTAGCCCATTCAGTACCAGGGACGTCCTCTTCATGATATTCTGACTACTATTAGACAATTTTACTCAGCTCAGGAAAGACCTCTAGCAATAATATGGCTTCAAACAATCTCTACCAACCCTTTTAACTACCACAGATCCCTCTTAAGCTGCATAATATGGTCTAAATATAGCTAGACTACTATAAAACTCACGTCGCTGGTACTTAACCCTTTGAGTACCAGCGACGTATGTTGAATTAGATTCTAGCTATATTTTGACAATATTATACAACTTAGGAAGGTTCTGTGGTAGTTATAACAGATGGTTGAGATAATTGGAAGGTTTATTATTACTAGAGGTTCTTCCTAAAGGCCGCGTCATACAGAAGTCGAACGTCGCGCGACCTACTCCTGAACAGGATGACTTGCAAAAAAAAATCAAATATCAGAAAGTTCGGGTCGATTCGGGTCAATGCGGCCAATGATCTTGTTGATTCTGGGGAAGTTCATGGGTACAGACGAATATGCTGTGGTTCGGCCAGAAGTTAGTGCATGCGTTAACTTCTAGCCAATATTCGGGTGTAGAAAACGTTAAAAATTGGTCGGCTCTCGTTCGGATTATGGTCGGCTTACATTCTTGTTACTTCTTTTGTTTCGGCCGATGTTCGACTGTAATTTTCATTGGCGAAGTTAACACGATCTACCTGAATATGAGCCGAAGATAACCCGAATCGTATGAATAAAGGCAGATATTAAATCGAATATCAGCTGAATGATAGTCTAATTACTCGAATGAAATAGGACATTCCCCAGATAAAAAGACGAATAAGGCAAGATCAATCGGGTCTGTTCAAGATATTCGCAAAAACACAAGTCCAATGACAAGAATAAGATAGGATCACAACTCTAATATCCCCCGAACAACAGCAGAATCATCGAGTCTGTGTCGGGTGGTACACGTGGGACCATGTTGAAAATACCCAGCACGCAGAGTTGTGCACATGGCACAGCAAACAAGAGGCGCGACTGCACAAGAGAGAGAAGAATGAGGGCCGAATCGTACGCTGGCAGCGACGCGCACAGGCCCCATATATAGCTGCCGGAGCCTACATCGGTCTCACTCCCTCCGCACAAGTTGTCCCGAAAAGTTCTCCCTCTCCACCCAACACAGCAACTACCAAGATGGGCAAGGGCAACAAGCTACCAGGTCGAAAACCTACCCGGCAAGGCAAGGTAGCAGCAGAGCCTTCCGTGGACCTCTTTGCCTCCCAGGACCCGCCGGCAGCAGAAGGGGAGGTACCTGCCAGGGCAGGCGCTGTTCTGGCCGGCTGTAGTATTCTGCCAAGTAATCCCGGTGAAGTTTGGCAGTGGCTGGTCCCCTCTGCCACGGCAATGGTTGTAGTCCATCCAAGGGGTCCCTGCTCCAGTCACTTGTTCCATGTTCTCCTGACGCTGAGATGCTTGTCCTTGTTGTTCTTGGCGTTTGTCTATGAGGAGATTGTGGAGTATACAGGACGCGACGACTACCTTCTCCACGGTTGTCGGATGAATGTTCATGGATGTGAGGAGACACCTGAAGCGGTTTGCCAGCATACCGAACGCATTTTCCACCTGCCTCCTGGCCCGGGACAGTCTATAGTTGTAGTTCCTCTTGGTATTCTCGAGTCGTCAGTGAGGGTAGGGCTTCTGTAACCACCCCCTCATGGGGAATGCGTTATCACCAACGAGGAAGTAGGGCACTGGATGGTCCTCGCCGGGAAATGGCTCTGCTTCCGGCAAGCCTGCTGCCCCGTCCTCCAGGGCCTGCCGGATGTCGGTCACCTGGAAGATGCCACCATCAGATGCGGAACCGTTCGCTCCCACGTCCACATACATGAAGTTGCCCAGGTGATCAACCACTGCCAGGAGAACAATGGAGTGATAGTGTTTGTAGTTGTAGTACAGGGAGCCGTAGTTTCCTGGAGGTTGTATGGCTATGTGCTTGCCATCGATTGCCCCTATGGTGTGCCGGAAGTTCCACCTCTCTTGGAAACCCTTGGCAACCTCTTTCCAGCCTTCGGGTGTTGATGGGCACACAATAACCTCTTCCATATACTCCTGGATTATAGCCTCGCATGTCTCCCTTACTGCCATCGAAATTGTGTTTGCACCAACACGAAAATTTAACGACATGCTCTTGTATGCCTCCCCTGTTGCCAAAAATCGTAGTGTCATGGCCAATCTCAAACCTGGCTCCAGGGGCTTCTTCCAATTGGTGGTCTCTTTCTTGATCCGGGGTGTAAGACGGCGTACTATGTCATTGAATAGGTCCTCGTCCATACGCAGATAATACCTGTAGGTGGTCCTGTCTGTCTCAATTAGCTCATTTAGTAGTTGGTGGTAGTGTCCGTAGGTGGCTCTCTGGGCGACCCAAGGCTTGACGCTGCAGCTTCTGGGTTTCCTGGGTCGTACACGGCGCTGACGCTCCTTGTTCAGGAGGGTGGCGATGAGTAGCTGGTGGTTAAGGTTGGCTACAACAAGCTCCTGAAACACAATGGCCATCTCCAACTCCTCCTCCGGAACCTCAGTTGATGGCTCGAGTTCCGTGAGGTCCATGTTGCCGTGGTGATGACTGATGTGCGACTGCCATGTGTGCGACCACACCCACTATATATATAGAGCAGGTACAGGTTGTCGTCCCACATTTTTCTAGCATCGGGTTAACGTTTTCTGATGGTCGGCCCGATGCGGCTGGTGTTCCTCATAACTTCTTTCATATCGGCCAAAGGTCGGCTGACAGACGTATCTCATTCGCACTTGGTTAGCTGATTCGGCGCTCATTCAGGTTATCGTTGGGTCATGCTCTGGCATGCATCGATTTATATTCGAATTATGGTCGGGTCTTGGTCGTAACTCGTTCGGGAGTATCCGGTTATATTCGACTCTTATTCGGGGCATTGTCTGGGGATGTTCTTCTTCTACCAACATCGGGACAATATCGGTTGAATTCGCCTCAAATATGCAAGTCATCGTGTTCGGGAGAAGGTCGCCCGACGTTAGAGTTCTGTATGACGCGGCCTTAAAAAGCTGAATAAAATCGCCTATGATGAATATGATGAAAAGGACGTCCCTGGTAGTGCATGGGTTAAAAGGGTTAATATTGCTAATGCAGCCTACAAATTTGCTTAGTCAATCACCACTCTTTAGTATCCTGTTACTGAGTGTTGACGGTAAATCTAGTTAACCCCTTCTGTACCGGTCACGTCTTTTTAAGTTAATTCTATCTACATTTAGACTATTTTATGTAGTTTAAGAACGGTCTGTGGTAGTAAAAATGGTTAAGTGAGATAGTTCGGAGCCTGTTAATTACTAGAGATCCTTTTTAAACTGAATAAAATCGTCTAATAGTAGCCAGAATATATTAAGACGTCACCGGTACAGAAGGTGTTAATCTCTTCTGTACCGGTGATTTACTGTTCATTATATACTGGCGACTATTAGAAGATTTTGTACAGCTTAGGAACCCCGTCTACTCATTGAAAGGCTACACACTATTCAATTAATCCTTTTAGCTACCTTATATCCTTCCTAAGCTTCATACAATCTTCTAAATAGAGATAGAATTAAATATAAATTAAGTTGCCGGTCCGGTCGCGCTAATAAGTAATGTCCCAGCTGTCATTAAGTTTGGCTTGCTCTGTGCTGTATTAATGTCTTTTAGATGTTGAATAGGGTGGATAAGTGTAGGAACATATTTGTATATTTCACTCGATATTAAGAATTGAAACTTATATATTGTTGATACCAATTATTGATCAAAACATACTGGGTACCGAGACCTCACTTATTAGCGCGACTGTACAGTAGGGGTTAATGAGAGGTTGCGAGGATTGTACAGTAAGTGTTATTCAATTTGAGATACAAGCGTTCATTTAGGGGGCCAACCTCGTTTTTTTTTCTCTCCCTCTCTTTGGCTTGTATCCTTTCGGCTCCATTCAGCCTACTGTTTTAAGACATTTACCCCCATCCAGGTGTCAATATTTTCCTGGCGAGCGGTAGCAAGCCAGCATATATGTATTTTGTTTTGACAGCAAGCTAAATTTGTAATTTTTTAGATAGAAAAATGTCACCGGCGAAGCCAGATTTCTCCATACAATGCTGGCTCGCTATCGCTCGCCAGGAAGAAATAGACACCTGGATGGGGATAAACGTCTTAAAACAGTTGGCTGAATGGGGCCGAATGGATACAAGCCAGGGAAAGAGAGAGAAGGAGAGAAAGATAAAAAAACAAGCCGGTGACCCCCCTTAATAGGGAAGTGTTTATTTTAAAGTAGATTATTTCATATATCTATTATTTTAGTTTCCTCCTTAGACCTCAATCAAACTTTAAAAACAAAATCCATCAGATCCCCCTACTAGATTATTCTGTACAATCCATCAGATCCCCCTACTAGATTATTCTGTACAATCCATCAGATCCCCCGACTAGATTATTCTGTACAATCCATCAGATCCCCCGACTAGATTATTCTGTACAATCCATCAGATCCCCCTACTAGATTATTCTGTACAATCCATCAGATCCCCCTACTAGATTATTCTGTACAATCCATCAGATCCCCCTACTAGATTATTCTGTACAATCCATCAGATCCCCCTACTAGATTATTCTGTACAATCCATCAGATCCCCCTACTAGATTATTCTGTACAATCCATCAGATCCCCCTACTAGATTATTCTGTACAATCCATCAGATCCCCCTACTAGATTATTCTGTACAATCCATCAGATCCCCCTACTAGATTATTCTGTACAATTTTCGGTAGAAACATTTCCCGGCCTTCAAGAATTACAGGCTCACTATCGTTCGCCAGGAAATACACAACTAAGTAGCACGAAAGGTCTTAATATTGACAAAGAAATTGGGCGAAAGGTCTTAAAATCAACAAAATTAAAGGCAAATAGTGATCCCTGCAATTCCTTCACCCACTGGTGTTGTCTAATTTTAATTAAATACTATCATTAATGTATCGGAATATGTATAATTGTATTATGTACTTTCCTTTTAGTATCGTGCACCAGGCAAGATCATGACATTTAATTGAATTCGGTCTTAACACTAATTTCAAGGCGTTCCTCTACAATATTCTGCCATAGTGCTAATATACTGTACAGTCGAGGTTAATAAGTGTTGTCAGATATTTCACAAAGTTTCGGACACTGACTAATACTCTGAGGGATAAGCATTTTTCCCAGTAACTATAAAGAAACTAATAACACTTTTTGAGCGAAAACCACTGGAATCTATGACCACACTTAATACCCCCGATTGTACATTGGAAATCTGTTCTTTTAATCTTCGTTCCGTCTCTCCTTTATATTTGTGCAGACATTAAATGGTACATTGTGCATTACACTGCACATGTTGGCAACCGAACTGTTGGTATAGCGAAAGTAGACATGTTTATTGCTGTGGTTTTAGTACTCGTTCCCTAGGCTGCCTGGCCGAACACCCCCGACCTCCTAAGCTAAGGCCACGACCGAGACCAGGGTTTCCCACAAAGTTTTCAAAGAGTGTGTTGTGTTGCTGGCGAAATTGGATGTGTGTTATGCAGTCTTCCATTATGTGTTTGTTAGTGTGCGGTGTTGTTACAACCCGGACAGGTGTCCTGGACGGCGTTATCTAGCCTCTTCTGATAACTCAGAAGGGCTGGATGGTGCCAGCATCGTAACCTAGCCAGGTGGACTCTGTTTTCACGGGAAAGTAGGGTTTCTGAGGGATGGACTTAAAGGGGCCGTGCATGTAGCTGAGTGTTGTCTTTGAGTGACTGGATGGATCGGTGGGTGTTATGGTTTGGATATGCTTCTGGAGGCTGGCTTGGGGTGGGCAAGGGGGGGAGTAAAAATGGTATTTGTATGATAACGAGTGCTAGGTGTTTTGATGTTTCTTGGTGTGTGTCGATGTAGTGTAGTGGATGGTGTTGGTTTGTGGAGGCTGCGGCCAAAAATCGTGTGCCTCTCATATCAAGGTTTCATGGTGTAGGTGGTCTGTGGGAGTGGTAGCTGTGCAGTCAGTAATTATTTGCAGTATGATACAAAATACGGAGTATTACGATATACTGTACATCTCTACCCATAATTCATAAATATTCTATAGCCTGATGAATTTAGGTGCGTACATTATGTATTACCGGTATACTTTATATATATAGATATCACTAGAGTGTAGAATGCATGTAATGCAATGCTTACCTTGGTTTAGAGTTATTGAAAATTTTATGACACACACACACACGGCATTTTATTGTTCACAGTTATCGCTATACGGCCGACTTTGTATTAGTAATGTATAGGGTTCTAATTCAATGGACTGATAACAAAACGGTTATCCATCCGATGTTGCTGGTTTCCGCCAGTATTTGTCACCCGTCCCACTTATTCAGCATTGCAATATTCTTCTATAATAATGTTGAACGTAATTTTAGATGTTGCGTAGCTTTAATTATATTATTAGTTATTAAATTACACGCACACACATACACACACACACTTACACACACACACACGTGCAATTAACCCTTACAGTACCGGCGACGTCTTGATGGCGTAATGGTTAGAGCGTGTAAGTTCTGTATGTGATATCCTAGGTTCGAATCATGGGAGAATCTCATGATTTCATTAATTTCATTTGGGGTGTTGGTGTTTTAAGAACTATGTTGAAAATAATTAAACACTTACTATAATGCCACATCTAAAAGATTAAGGGGGTAGTGCTAGCATTTTATGGACCCCCTTCTCGCTCATGTTTAGCATATTGGTTTTGAGGTTTTAAGACGTTGTTGTTGCTGTTCCCCAAGCTGCCTGGCAGAACAGCTCCAAGGCCCCGAGCAAGGCCATAACCGAGCGCCCCCACAGAACCCTCCCCTGCCAACCACAATAAAGCCTGGGTGACCGAAGACACTCCATGGCGGGGAGCTGAGGAGGGTGCGGAAACGCCCGGGAAACCAAAGCCCCACCCAGGGCCCTGTGCCCCCCAGCAACTATGAAGAGAAAGTTGAGGGGCAAAACAAAATGTGACGCTTTGGCTTCCAATCTTGGTAGATTGGGAGGTCAATCCACGGAAGAGCCGCAGTAGTCACTTGAGATCTAGAAAATATATACGTACAGTATAAGGCACAGTCAGAGTAAGCTATGGGTATGGCAGAGATCGCTCAGTTCTCACTCTGATAGACCAGCCCATCACCACATGACTAGAACCCAATCCTCTCAGCAACAGCTAGGAAAGGCCCTAGAAAGCCGCCTTTGGCGGGGGGATAGCTCCCCTATTTCAACTCCTTTCGGGGTTGGCACCCGCCAGGTTTTAAGACGTTCGTTCCGTTAGCTTGGCGATTTTGAGACATTTCGCCTCCTTTTTTGTCAATATTAGACCTTCCGTGTCTTTTAGCTGTCTATTTTATTTCTTGGCGAGCGACAGCGAGCCTCTAATTTTAGAAGGAACCGACCTTCGACCGGGACATTTTTCTACCAAAAAAATTACAAATTTATCTTAAGGGTGTTACGACTGGGGTTCAAATATATCAGGGCTCTTATTCATTGGACTAGTAATGGCATAAATGCTACAACGGAAAGCGCTAGCTCCAACATCTGATGAATATCCTAAACACTACAACAATAATAATAATCGCCACGACAATGCAGTATTCCTATCAACAAAAGAGCCTAAGTCGTTTGTGTCTCAATACATCAAACTAGGCTGCGAAATGCTTGTGTAATCATAAATGGGTATGCATTAAAAGAGTAATTAGGTTAATATACTTAATGTCTACTGTGACTGATAAAGTCTAGCTAGAGTCAATGATACGAGATACTGGTGCGCATGGCATGCTGCATAGCCTAGTGCAAATCTCAAGTCTGTGCGTCAAATATTAAGTTATAATGAAGGGTAGCTCTCTTGAGAAACCTTAATACCGAAGTATTAAGCGTTCTCCTGGCGTACCTCAAAGACAAACAATCGAGACTAGAACAGTGCAGAATGGTATAGGCAAAAAAAAACTCATTCGTGCATGCTCTACTCTCAATGGCACGCAGACTAGAATTTACTCAATCAACTCCAGTTCTCAGGTATGTCGTGCCGCTTTTAACTGAAGCCAGCACTCATAGGAAAACAATACCTTATAATATCAGACTCCTAGTCTAGCATTATCTAATCCAGCAGAACACTAATAATTAAAGGAAGCAGTACTAAACAATATAAATGCCAACCAATGCTTCGTGATCCACTTATCTTAACACTAACATACATGGGTTATATCAGACCTTAACGCACAATACAACTGGCCAGCATAAAGCTGATTTTGCAGAGGTAACCAGAGGGGATATAATGTTAATAAAAAGGTGGTGAAAGATATGGAAAATGAGAGAGATAGGCAGAGGAAAAGATTCTCAGGTGCGAAGCGGGGACAGATAGCAAGGGAAAAAAGATGGGTGCGTTCTAGAAACCAGATCTGAGGGAGAGAGTGGCGAGGAACTGTATATATACTCGCACTAGCTCGAGGTGCGTGGGGAAAAAGCGGTTACAAGTCATCTAGCCACTAGCAAGAGCTTGCAGCATGGTAAGGGCCTCTCTCCACCAACCCCCGCGAGGCAGCCAGCCGTGACGTCATCGAGCGGGACAAAAAACACTGCGCGCCCCCTCTCACTCTGTTCTACTCTCTCTCTCTCTCTCCCAGATCCCATCATTACTAGTTAATGATAAAACATATACTTTACAATTAAATATATAAAGGCCTTGACATGGGTGAAAACAAAGAGCCTTTCTGGACTGCCCATGACACAAGCTTTCATATGAAATAAAGCACTCTAATACATAAACTGTAGCCCCATCCACTGACCTGGCGATCCTAGCGAGTCACTGTAGGACAAGCCATGCGGTTCTAACGGAGTGGTTAACGTCACAAGGGGTATAGGGGGTGTTTTTCTAAGTTTGATGGAGGTCTAGCAAGGAAACTCAAAATTTAATATGTGAATAAGTTGCCCAAAAAAACAAGCACTAGCCCCTTAAAAATAATTAAACAATGATGTTACCATTATGCCACACCTAAAAGATTAACAAAGGAGTAAGTAGTACGATGGGGGGAAATGACTTTGTTATTACCTCTCTTAGCAAATTGTTCAAGACAGAACCAGAACAGGGACAACTTAACAGAAAACAATGAACACACAAAAACAAAATACAAATTCACGCACTAGGTCATCCAGGAGAAGACTCAGAGACCAGGGTCACCAAGGTCTTATTGGATTCATATATTACGTCAGTATATATGTTCTGTTTAATGTACACTCTGATGTCATAGTCTCTCCCCCACTCATAATAATTCGTGAGCCTCCTATATTTCGTAATGCAATTATAATTATCTGGGTTGATTTTTAGATTTAAGGGAGCCCAGACGGTATTATGCAGCATAATTTACTGGTTCGGCTCAATGGTTTAAGGAGGGGGTTTAGTTTGCTCTTTAAACCACTATCCACAAGCCCCCCCCCCCCTTCGATATAAATTTGAATTTTTTTCGGTGAAACATGTCCCGGCCGAAGGCCGATTCCTCTTGAAATACAGGCACGCTATATGGGTAAAAAGGTCTGAAAATCGCCAAACTAATGAGGCGAATGTCTTGAAATCTAGAAATATTTGAAGCCCACGAATATTTATGAGTGGGCTGGAGACTATGGCATCAGAGTGTACTGTGGTTATCACTAGACAAGTTTATTGAACATAGAATTAAGCTCTAAAAATATACCTAAATATTTTAACTAGTCATTAAAGGATGGTGTTAGATCACTTTATATTGATCTAAACCAGGTTGTTAATTTAAATGTTAATCAGTCAACCTAAATATTGCAGTAAAACAAAATGTTGGCCATGACGCCATTAGAGTTCGTAATGGTATCATAATTATCCATTTATTGCCAGACGCATTACTTCCCTTAAGGGAGCCCGCCTCGTTTTTGTATTCTTTCTCTTTGTCTTTGGCTTTTATCCATTCGGCCCCATTCAGCCTACTGTTTTAAGACATTTACCCCCATCCAGGTGTCAATATTTTCTGGCGAGCGGTAGCGAGCCAGCATATATATATTTTTGTTTTGACAGCAAGCTAAACTTGTAAATTTTTCGATAGAAAAATGTCTCCGGCGAAGCCTGATCTCTCCATACAATGCTGGCTCGCTATCGCTCGCCAGGAAGAAATCGACACCTGGATGGGGATACATGTCTTAAAACAGTTGGCTGAATGGGGTCGAATGGATACAAGCCAGAGAAAGAGAAGGAGAGAAAGAGAAAACAATACGGTGACCCCCCCCCCCCCCCCCTTAAGGGGAGATGGATCGTTTGTATTTGCTTATTTATGTATCTATTTATTATACTATTATATATTATAAATTATTATACATTATATTATATATCACTGGCAGTTTGCTTTAGTCTATTAAGTTATTCCCTTATTTCTTTGTTTCTTTGCTAGACCTCCATCAAGCTTAGAAAACGCCACCTAGACCACCCCTCAAGATAAATTTGTACATTTTTCGCCAGAAAAATTTCCCCGGCTTGTTCCTCTTAAATGTGAAATGTGTTAAAATCGCCGAACTAATGGACCTAACGTCTTATAATCTCAAAACAAATGGGACTTAACACGAGTGAGACAGGGGACCTGAAACACGACCAATCTCCCCTAACAGCGTTTTACCAGTAGGTGTACAGTACCAGCTGGTTTGACTAGCTTTGGTGAACTGGCAAATCAATTTCTAGTCGCTTTTGACGCCTCTCGCTCTTCTGGAGTGGGCAGGGAAGATGGGTTATTTTCCTGGCGAGCAATAACGAGCCTGTAATTAAAGTAGGAACTGGCCTTCGGCCAGGACATTTTTCTACCGAAAAATTTACAAAATTATTTTTAATGGTGGGCTAGGGGGTGTTTTTTTATTTTTATTTTGTTTAAGATTGATGGAGGTCTAGCTAGGAAACTCAAAACTAAGTAAATAAATATCAAATTATCAGGTTCGATCCCAGCCAAGGCGGACATTGAATGGGTGTGATATTACGTCCTAGCATGTATATCATGTTCGCACCCAGTCGGGGGACACCTCGACGACGTATACAGACTAATAACACGCATACCAAACCCATTCCAACAGCTTCTATCTACAACACCCCTTCTGTTATTTACACTCTCCTAGCCGTATGGTCCTAGTGTGCGGTCTGATGGCGTAATGGGATTCCAAATGTACGATATATCAGGGTCTAGTGTTGCCAATTTCGCTACTTTCCCGCTAGATCAAGAGCTATTTATTTCGATCTAGAGGCAAATGTTGACGAATTTTAGCTATGCGCTAGATATTTCAGCCATATTAGAGCTCTATTCCATAGATTGTGGCATTCTAGCAATTTTAGGCATGTACAGTATTTACTATCTAGCGGACTTGATTTGGTAACCCTGTGGTCTGGACTGAAGCTAC